>JAOEHI010025655.1:0-26113 GCA_025447815.1 Percopsis transmontana
ACACACACACACACACACACACACACACACACACACACACACACACACACACACACACACACACACACACACGAAAAAACATACAGTAAGACGTCAAATGTAACCAAAGACCTGCAACTCGATATCAATAAATCAAGCATCTCAATGGTGAATATGAGCTTTAGCCAGATTGATGTCTAACCTATTTTACTAACAGATTACTAATCCAACCTGTTTTAACTGTGAAGGAGTTGGGAACAAGAGATAGTTTGGGAACGAGAGGATCTTCACTAATTAGAAAGTTCTGTGAAATTGCTGCTTACGTTTGGGGTGTGTCGCCATGGAGTAAGGATTTGTGAAATCATTCAGCGCCCCCCGATATTGAGAACCACATGTCTAGAAGATGACACGATGAATAATGCAGGGCGCAGTCAAGATTTATTCTTGACTGCGCCCTGCATTACTCTGCATGCCCTTTGAGACTGTAATGTGATTAAGGGCTATATAAATAAACTTGACATGTTTCTGTGGCTCCCCTAAATGTCAACAAGGACACAGTTTTAGGGTTGGATGGATCTAATCATTTGTTACCATGGCAGCCAAAACATTGAGGGATACAGTTTTATGAATTTTGGCAACATTTTTTTTGTAATTAAATGTGGTCTAAATGTTATTCCCTGCTTTTAACACACAATGGAACTGACATCTTTCCAAAATGAATATTTGTGGCCTCCAATGTATGGTGACACCTTAATAAATGTGTTCCATGATCACAACAAATTACCCACAATGCACCACTTCAACCACCAAAACACACCACAGGCTCTCCCTACCTGTTCTTTGGCTTGAGACACCCAGGTTTGGAAGAGCAGCTCCAGTCTTGTCTTATGGTACATCTTGGTTGTCTTCACGGCAATAAAAATGTCTTTCAGTTCCAGAGTGTCTCTGGACTTATACCCTGCAAGTCCACCATCTTTCCTCCCAAGGTAAGGGCCTTGCTCTGGGTTTCTGAGGGTATCTGCACCCCCCCCATTTGTCTGGTCGTCATTGTCAGTACCTGGACCTTTAATGGATCCCACAAGAGCCGTTGAGCTTCTGTTGAGGCCATCAGCCAGTGAAGGCTGCTCAAAGTGGAACTGCTGACCCCCACGGTTGCGTCGGTTGTTGGCTGACCCCTCACCTGGCTGCAGAGGTCTGGTGTGGGGCCGGGGTTGGGGAAAGTCTGCCTGGCGCTGTGGTGGGTTGAGAGCAGGGATGAGGAGAAGCAGGAGGCCACAAAATGCCAAGGAAAACAGGAAGCAAAGCTTGCTGACGCCAATTGAAGCTATGTGCATCCTGATTAGCAGATGGACCGGTCTCGTCAGCCTCCAGGGCTGCTCTCACGTCTAAAGCCGCTGTATCTCATCCTTGCATCGCCTGGAAACCTGGGAGCACAAAGAGCCATTCAACAGCATTCTGACTGATAATCTAGCTCAGTGCTTGTTATGTTATTCTCGGCAAAGATAATCTACTGCATATAAGACTGAATACAAGTCTGGGCAATCATAGCTAAACATTTGTAATGTACATTGTCCTGTTTTTTTCTTTGAATGATGTATTAAATAAAGTGTATTACTACAATTCTACTACTATAACTGGCAAGTTATACCAACTACAAATCACCAATGACAGACAAATCCTAAAATTTATTTGCGTTAAAGCCTCAACAGTTCTTTACTTTCAAGATGAAAACGGGGACACTGCCACGCTGCCACACCAGCCTCCTCCACACTTTTGCTGACAAAGCAAGTGCACTTGGACTAGCCTGTTCTGGGCCTATCATGAGTCATCAGCAGCATTTGCAAGGAAGTCCTCAGTTCAGATTCGGTGAATCAAAATATCCATACATACGCTAGAGTGGGATCAGATCTTCTGAATCCCTAATATATTCGAAAGAATGGTATAGATCATCTTAATAGTTAAAATACAATTCGAAGGGTATTTAACTGTTCCATTAATTAGACTAACCACTTTGAACATGTGAGATGTATAAAACTAGTTTTTTGTTTTTCTGTGTAGTAGGGCATTGCCAGGAATATAAAATTAATGCTACTTCTACAACTTAAATGTTTATTTAAATGTCCATGTGTGGCTTGCACAATCCCCACAGCCAAATCAGGCTATGTAAAAAGACGAATCATTCTTTTATTTACATTTGAGACAATAACCACGTTGTCGTTAAAAAAAAATAGTCCTGCTTAATTTCGCTTCATCGTATTACTTATTTTCGTCAACAGAAAAACATACCATGAAGCACCAGCGGCCAAACGTGTCGATTGTCGGCAGACATGCTTGGTATTCCTGCTTGAAATTGAAAAAAAGGTCTACGATTTTGGTAAAAGTAACAGCCACCACCTCTAAAGCGACCGAGCAGTGTTGTCTCGTAGACTAATTGTTCCTAGGATATCGGCTGCTGCGTCTAAACTTCTCTTTACGCCCGATCACAATCCCGTCTTCAACCAGCAACCGGTCCTAGTAATAAAATACAATTAAGGGTAATTCATTTGAACATCCGAACCAACCATTTCAACAACAGACTCTAAACTCGTCCCACTTCCTTCCACACGTATTATTTTGTTTCTCTCAAAATATGACTCCGCGTATTCCTCTCGGCCATCCTCTACCGGATGATGACAGAATCCTCACGTTAGCCAAGCTGATCAGGATATTTCTATAACAAAATGTAAAAATTAATGAATTTTTACTACTGTATGTAAAATAAAATAGAACGCGTAACGTTATAACTAAATTATTTTATTCAAAAAAGAAGACGTGTTTTACGTGTACATTGTTACATACATAGACACATCATAAAACATTGAATATTAAATGTTAAGACGTACGTTTATGAATACATTATTTTTATTACATTTAAAATGTTTTCACACCTGGAATATAACTTTGCATGATGACAACTCTAACCCGGAAGTGAAATACACCAAACTAGTAGCAGGCACAGTCTATGGTAGCAGGCAGCGTTCAGAGGTGTTTGTTGTGGAGAGTGGCTGGTTGCTGCAGGTCAAAATGCCTCTGCCCGTGCAGGTGTTTAACTTTCAGGTAAGGCCGACCCAAATTGCATGCACGACTACAATTGTTGCAGACTAATAAACCTTTCGGTGCTTGGTGTGAAGCAGAACGCAGTGTGACTGGGGAGAGGTTGTACTGACATAGACTGCCGTTTGCAGGAGCGCTGCTGCACTATTATTACTTATTAATTATGATATTACAACTGTTCTGGTTTTATGACCGCTTTATTTCAGCATCATATAGACTTAAAACGGGATGGTTCACCTTTATAACCGAAAAATAAGAGATGGCACTTCAGAGATTAATTTCGCACATGATAACATTAGGTGTGTACAATCTAGTATTATTATGTGATGTGATTTCCATAGTGTTGTTATCGTCCCATTTTCGACCACTGCGGTATGAGCATGTATAGTATACATGGAGGCTATAGCCTTCTCCATGTGTAGAATTGTACAGTGTGGTTGTATTTTGTGCAGAGGATCTCCATATGTAGTTTTATATATTGTGGCTGGCAGTGAAGCAAGAATGAGTAGCGAGCACGAGAGCAGAATTTTGTATCACAAACCACTTTTATTTAACCAACAAGCATTTTTTTTTAGCTCTGGTTTCCTTCAACAGTAAGGGGACTACCTTTTCCTATGATGGTGAATTATGTCCATAGAGTCCACTTCATATGTCCCCCTAGAATTCACTACAATGAAAAAAAGTAAACGCGGAGAGGGGCGGATGACCCGGCCACAACGGCTCCGTTGAACAGGAGCAAGGGCTGGGTTCCCTGCAGGTGGAATCTTAGGGACCCTGTGGTGGCGTGGAGAAAGGGTGGGGGTTGGAGAGGCCGTAGGGGGAGGGCAACCATGCCACGGGGTCAAAGCCAGGTCAATAGGTCGGTCCAAATCCAGGTGAGGCGATTTGAGCTGGTCCACAGAAACAAGCTCAGGCTTGCCACCAACGTCCACAACAGTGTTTGTCCCCGGTCTCCAGGACGGGATGAATGAAAATGTATTCTGTCGAAACCAGACCTACGGGGACGTACGTCAGTGGGAGACCGCGTTTTGAAAAAACTCTGGCATTGTCCAAGAACTTGATCCGTTGATGGGTTGTCAACCAGGGAGCCGTGGTGTTGTGGACAAAATCCCCTGGGACGCACAGCAGCTGGCCATAAACCAGTTCAGCGGACGAGGACTGGAGGTCCTCCTTAGGAGCGGTCCTGAGGCCCAGCATGACCCACGGGAGCCCGACGACCCAGCTGCTGTCCATGAGGCTTGCTCGAAGAGCGGCCTTCAAAACTGTCAGCAGTTTTAGCACCCATAAAAGCTGTATCCCTCTATGCGGACCAATCTACTGGGTGTTTGAGAGCCTTGCCTTTCAGGGCTTTGTAAAGGGGCCGCATGAGTTGAGCAGCTCGGGGGATAAAGCAGTGGGAAAAGTTCACCATGCCAAAGAACTCCTGCAGAGACTGCAGTGAGCAGGTGTTTGGTGACTTAGTGTCTGAGGAAGTCGACGGTGGTCAACCCAAACTGGCACTTAGCTGGGTTGACAATTAGGCCGTGCTGGTTGAGCTGCTCGAAAAGAGTCAGGAGGTGGGAGAGGTGTTCCATTTTGGAGGTGCTGGCAAAGAGGATGTCGTCTAGATTGGTGAAGATTTAAGGCAGGTCCCGTAAAAACCCTGCATTGCTGTGCTCTGCGACTTCCTCGAACACCTCGGAGCGCAGCGTGGGCTGCGTTCTGTCTGTTAGGGACTGTGTCTACCTAACAGCAGAACGGAATAGAATGTAAGTGCGTGTATATAACATAGGCCTACACTAACCAAAGACTATAGTATGTCAATAGAGTCCACTACAACATGAATAATATCTGAGGAGAATTTGTGTTTTGTCTCATGTCACCATGAAATCCCTTAGTTGAGAGGAACTACTTTGGTACTTTTATACCACCTTTCTGTTTGGATGCAAATCTGAGGCATCTGACAAAGCATGTTCTCATGCATGCACATGCTATGTGTATTTGTTACAGGGACCCATTTTAACCCCACTATCACTTCTTTGGCCAATAAATACACGCTACTACTTTAAAATGTTATATGCTAGATTATTATTTGTTCAGCAAACTAAAAGACACACACTCTGTAATAATTAAGCGGTGTGATTTGTTGTGATTTCTTCATAGGGGCCAGTTGAGCCTATGCAGATTGACGCTGACCCACAAGAAGACCAGCAGAATTCCCCAGATGTTCACTACTTAGTAGAGAACCCAACTCTGGTAGGAATCTGACCCATACATTTTTTACTACACTTTTATTTAACCTAAAATAAGGTCAATAGTAATTATACTGTACTAATAGTTAAGATATAATAATAACTTGGGCCAAATGATTGCTGTGAAAATGTAATAAAGGGATTAGTAAATGTGTGTGTGTGTGTGTGTGTGTGTGTGTGTGTGTGTGTGTGTGTGTGTGTCTGTGTCTCTCTCTAGGACCTTGAGCAGTATGCATCAAGCTACAGTGGTCTGATGCGAACTGAAAGGCTCCAGTTTATTGCTGAACACTGCCCACAACTCAGGGCAGAGGCTCTCAAGATGGCCCTGTCCTTCGTTCAGAGAACCTTCAATGTAGATATGTATGAGGAGATTCACTGCAAACTCTCGGAGGCAACACGGTGGGACAAAAGCACTCTGGACAATCTGCAGTGTCTTGCCACATTTGCCTACGTTTTTCTTCTCATGCACGTCTTTGCTTCTGTTCGTGTTCCTATGTTCAGAGAGGCCCAAGGAGCTTCAGATCCAGCAGCGGAGGCGGGACCTGCGGACCCCCCTCCCCTGGACAAGGCCTGGGTGGAGTCGACCAGGAAGAAGGCGCTGCTCAAACTGGAGAAGCTTGACACTGACCTCAAGAACTACAAAGGCAACTCCATAAAAGAGAGCATCAGGTGGGAACCAGTCAGCAGATCACTAATCTTAACTCTCAATAGGGTGGTTTCCTGGACAGATTTTAAAATAAGACAGGAGTAGGCATTCATCTGGAATAGTTAAGATTGGCTTGTAAATTTACTTCCTGGAACACAGTTAAACCTTGGTTACTACCTGAATAAAATATAATAAAATAAAATAAAAAGAGGACAGTACCTCAACATCAGGTAACGATCATCCTCAGCTGGTCAGCATGTTTAAATGTCAGCCACAAGATCATAGGCTCGATTTTGATGAGCCTACCAGTATCTCTGAGATAGATAGATAGATACTTTATTAATCCCGAAGGAAATTCAAGAATGTAGCTTCCTCCAGTAATATGCATACAATGATGTTAAGGATTAAAATACAGGGTCTTTATTTCTCGATGGTCTTAGTTCATCAACCCGTGAAAACAATAGAACGATAGAAAGACATACATATACACTGACTAAACTTGTGCTCTTTGGCCATACTGTACAATACACAGCATAATGACGGTACATTCAAACTAACTTAGCTCAAATGGTTACGTTGTAGATGTAGATCATGGAATAATATACACTGTAAATGAAATGGCTTGGAAACATACTTAACATAACGTATTTACATAGTAATTCTAAGTTGTCATTCAAAGATTAGACACAGTAAGTCTCTCAGCTCTGAAACTGTGAGTAAAGTCAGCAGGCCAGGCCAGTCTTTGGCGTGGACTTTGCACTATTGAAATTAAAACTTAAACATACCTCTTTGGCTGCTTATCTACTAAAGGGGCTAACTTATTTATCCTTTAATCTTCCTCAGTTGATTCTCCTTAGGGTCTCGTTCAATTACTGTAACTATTTATATTCATGATTATTCTTGTGATTATCCATTAAAGTGAATTTGTTGGTGATTTTCCGTTAAACTGATTAGTTGCTATGGCTTAGCTCTTTCGTTGCCGTGTATCAGTTCATCAATAACTCCGCCCTCTATCTTGACTATATCAGGGTTAGGAACCAAAAATGTTAAATTAAAATGATTAATAATTGAAAGGCAGTTATACATTAGATAATATCACATATGTTATTCCTTAAAGGTCCTGTAGCAAATTCTCCAGATTGAGTTTATATCTGAAGATGAAGGAGAGCAACGTACTAAACACTGTTGTTTTGGTTTGAAACTCTGACAGTGCAGCCCCCTGTGGCTCGCATTCCTCTCTACTCCTCCTAATCAGCTAAAACCGTTCTCTACTCTTCCCCTTCCCTACAGACACATGTACTTTCATGCACACTTGTGTTTCAAACATAAACACACTATAACACTATCAAGGAGTGTACCTTTAAGACGTTAGGCTTCCTGTTGCAAACATACCAAAAACAGATGGCAGCCACTTCATTGACAAGTTCCTTTATGCCTTCCAGACGGGGTCATGACGATCTGGGGGACCATTACCTCGACTGTGGGGACCTCAGCAACGCCCTGAAGTGCTACTCGCGTGCTAGAGACTACTGCACAAGCGCTAAGCATGTCATAAACATGTGTCTTAATGTTATTAAGGTATATTTTTAAGCAGCTATTTTGTTTACTGTATGTTTAAACTTGATGTGGTGATGGTGAACTTGGTCTTGTTAAACACTGAAACTGATTCTTTTTTACAGTGACCACTAGATGGCAGTCTAGATTGATATTTGTGTTCCCTGGACTGTTATGCTTTATTAGGTTAGCATCTATCTCCAGAACTGGTCCCATGTGCTGAGTTATGTCAGCAAGGCTGAGTCAACTCCAGAGATAGCAGAGGTATGTCCAACTGGTAATACTAATTTGTCTCTGAGAAACTAAACCTTAAAGGTACACTTCTCAATTGTCATAACATTACACCCCAAAAACCAAAATTACCTTCCCAGCTCGCTGTCTATGTTTTTAAACACAACTGCTGAAAAATCTGTGAGTGTAGTGGTAGAGAAGATGTGAATTCACGATTGCCCCAGGGGAGGAATTGAGAGGAATGCAAGCTAATCAGCACTGAGGTTGGGAGGGGCTTGCACTAGTTTGAAACAGAAATTTATTTTCAGGCACAAACTGAGGAGTGTACCTTTTAACATAACTTCTAAAACTAAAATGTACTGGATTGGCTTACCTTCATGTATGTTTAATCTGGTGTTGGTTTACAGCAACGAGGAGAGAGAGATTGTCAGAGCCAAGGAGTTCTCACCAAATTGAAATGTGCCGCAGGTAATTTCTTCATTTCTGTGCCTCTAAAATGTCTGGACATGAATAAATAGTTAATTTCAATGGTGGATTTTCAAAGGGGATTAATTATTGAATTGCTTTAAAGCCCTTATTAAGGACTTTTAATCCTTCTAGAAACTAACTTTTTAAAGTTTTGGTAGTAAAAAGCATTTGATTCTCAGAACTAGTAGGTAGACTTTCTAGGGACCTCCACATATTCCCAGCAGCAGAATACTAATAATAATAGAAAGACATAATGGGACATGTGACATATGTTTTCTTCTTATACATGCAGTTTAATTGATGCTGTTAAGCAAAGGAGCAGTTGAATGCAATAATTATATTCGTTGTGCTTGACCCCCTGTCTCTGCAGGCTTAGCAGAGCTTGCTTCTAGAAAATACAAACAGGCAGCCAAATGCTTCCTGCTCGCCTCCTTTGACCACTGTGACTTTCCTGAGGTAAGATCCTAGTTGCTATAGAAACCTTTCCCCCTCAGCATTTCCTTCCTTCCTTCCATAGTAAGCTAGTAAAAGTGAGAAATAAAGAGGAAATAATTCAAAAAAACATCCAAAAGAACCACTCCAATTCTCCCATAAATGGTAGTTTGTCTCTTAATAGACCTCGTAGCTGGGTCCTGTATATAATAATATGCGGTGCAATTGTCAAATTCTGTGGGTAAATATATCATTTTTATAAGCAGAATAATTTGACACAGGTAATTAGTGAGCAAATGAAACTGATACAATAGCCAACAATAGACTTTTAACTACTAAATCCTTTGGTGTGTTTATTGATATTAATACAATTCTTCTCACAAAGAATTTGCAGAGATTAATAATTTGGTTGTTGCTGTTAATTTGTGGTTATGAAAATAAAACATTGAATGAAAATCCTAATAGCAGCAGACTAAACATTTCCACTGTGACCCAATTATGAATTTCCATTTCTGTTCCAATCTAAATTAATTATGTTGTTTTCTGCTTCAAAAACCGATATCTATACGTGGTAACTCGCATCGCTCTGCTAAAAGAACGGTTTTCAGATTTACTGTCAATGTCATTGACTCCTGTTTATAACGTTTTACACATTTCAAGGACTGAATGTAATGCAATCTCCTAAACACAGAACTACCTGCATCATTGTGTCAGTGGTACAGGGACCCGTCTTTTCACCGTTCTGTCCCCAGTGGTCAATTATCACATAATACTCTGTAACAGTGTCTCCATAGGTTAACAAAGACTAATATGTATTGAATAAATCAGATTTGATCTTTCTAATCCTGATGTTTTTTCACTTTTTTGCAGTACTGAGATCTGAAGCCGAACATTAGTTTGACTTAACATTTATTTAGTTATTATTTAGTTTAGTCTAATTTGCTGTTGGACGGATGTACTTTTTTCCAGCTCTTGTCTCCAAGCAACGTGGCAGTGTACGGGGGCATGTGTGCCCTTGCAACCTTCGACAGACATGAGCTCCAAAGAAACGTAATTTCCAGCAGGTGTGTGTATGTGTCTGTCTGTCAACAGGCACCAGGAATATAAATATTGTTGTTAAAAATGTCCAGGTTTGTCATTATACACCTCAAAGCCCATGTGGTTTAAAGCAAGTGTAAAACATTTTAATATAAATAAATGTCACTTTCGCTGCTATTTCTGTCTGATTGAGGTGATCCAGTAATGATCCAGCCTACTGCCCAGTCATGAAAGCCTTTCCATTTGACAGCAGTGGTTGGTCCACCAGAGAGGATAGGCAGAACTAAGGAGTATAGCTTCCCCACTGGCCCAAGATCTGTCCATATGCTGACATCACATATGAGACAGTTTGGTTTGGATGTTAACACTTACCACTACTTACCACATACAGATAGTAAATACCTAATGGATTTGCAAGTTTTGTAGTAGCATTGTACTGTATTTCTCCATACAATACCAATGGGATATTTCCTCTACTTTTGCCATTGAACCCAGCAGGTTTTATTTAGGGCATATAAGGGGGTCAGTGACTCCAGACATTTGGAGAAATAACATTTATTCTCCTTTGACAGCTCCTTCAAGTTGTTCCTAGAGCTGGAGCCACAGGTGCGAGACATCATCTTTAAGTTTTACGAGTCCAAGTACGCCTCCTGTCTCAAGATGCTGGATGAAATTAAAGTGCGTATTTAACTCAAGTGAAATAACATGCCATGATTTGACAAATATAAAATATGTTTGTTGATTTAGTTTAGGACACATTGACTGATACTGTACATTTTTGTTACTTATTTTCACTTTGTAATTTTTCTAATGTTTTCTTACTGAAGGATAACCTGCTGCTAGACATGTACCTAGCTCCTCACGTACGGACCCTTTACACCCAGATCAGAAACCGAGCCTTGATACAGGTACAGCATAACAAACATAAACTTGCTGTATATGAAGACAGGAAGTTCAGGTGACGTGACAAAATGACTTTGCTTTACAGGAGCCTCTGAATTACTTAAAATATTAATATTGACTGAAATGTGGAAAGACACACAGTAATGTGCAAACATTTACTGAATGATTATACTCCAAAATAAATACCTCTGGGGTGGAACAGAACACATAAAAAAATCAAACTTCTTGTTGCCTAGAGGGCCCTCTAGGAGAGATTTGGCGCAAAGCAGCGATATTCAGCTTTTTCTAGCAAAGCAGCACCAAGGTGCTACCCCTGTAGTAATAATAATAATAAATAAATAGCTGGCTCCTTAGCAGATGTGTAGAATATGTAGTCCCACCATAGGCTTAACTGAGCTATAAGCTCATGTATCGGCCCACTGGAGCTCTGAGTCTTAAAAAATTAAGAAAAGATTAGAATGCATTATCTGAAATCTTGAAGTAATTTCACAACAACCCTAAAAGCATCTTGTAACTTAGTGGTTTCCCAGGCAACCATTTGAGGACCCCTGTAATAGACCTACTACAATGTTCAAGGCCAGAGTTTATTTTTTTGTAGGGGTAGTAGGATTTAGATTTTGGCAGCCTCATTTATATAAAGTAAAGTCCCATTTGTGTTATGTGCAATTTGATGTGTTGTGTGTTATGTGCAATTTGAAGTGTATCTGACAGATACTAGACCTGCATGAATGCTGCTAACTTTGATTAGCTTAAAGCAAGTTGAACAGTAAAAAAGATGGCTACGTTTCTCTTGCAGTTGACCTGAAATCATATTGCGGTCATAAGGCTAGACCAGGGGTTGAGCACCCCTGGTCTAGCCCAAGCGGCAACATTCGATTCTTAGAAATGAAGCCAATAAGAAAGTGCCAAAACTTGAATGGCCACTTGAGGCTGGCTCCAAAAGCGAGTGAAACCCCGTAGACCCCCATGTTAAAATGTCCAACTTTACAGCAGAAATGTTTACAGCCTGGTACAAAAAACGTTTTTGGTCTCTATAGCTAGTTTCCCTGTTCATGACAACTGTACGGGGCGTGAATTTTTTTATAACTCATCCGTTGAAATTATATTAAGCCATCAATTTATCCATTCATTATACATAGCCGGGAGTTAGGCGGGATTCTGACACTGCCAAGATGGCGACGGCCCGAGCCAGCACACTTGGCTTCAAACCCGTTCTTCAGAAAATCTATGGGTGACGTCATGGAGGGTTTATCTCATTTATTTATACAGTCTATGGTCTAGCCTTATGCCTAGCCCTAGACCTGCTGGGTTTCTTTTCCACGCCCCCCTCAGTTGAGAACCACGGTTCTAGGCCAACAGGTGGTTGGATTTGGCATTCTGCATCCATGTTCATGCATTAACCTACATATTGCATGCTGTCTCTGTCTCTGTTACCGTTGGGGGTGTTTGTTTGCAGTATTTCAGTCCATATGTGTCAGCAGACATGACCAAAATGGCATCAGCCTTCAACACAACCGTGGGTGCCCTGGAGGACGAGCTCACACAGCTAATACTGGAAGGGCTTATCAATGCGCGCATTGACTCACATAGCAAGGTACACCCACACGCACACATCTGAAGGATAATCTAACAATACAGCCACCTTGACTGAGTCACATTAGCGATGCCATTACCTTTTCTTACTGCTTTAAGACAAATACTCAGGTGTACATTGTGTTAGCAAAAGCACTCCACGAAGAGGTGCAATCCCACACATCAACCACAATCATGGTGTTATCTGGTTGATTGTTTGTTACACAGCGTGTTGCTTGTAGATTTGTTTTAGTACATTTCCTTTGTATGAAAGTTGATATTCAGCTACAAATTATGGGGACAACTGTTCTCAGTGTGGTGCTTGGGACACCCAAGATTATTTTTGGATAGGGGCATGAGATGATTTTAAGATTTAAATAACTCTTGAATTGAAATATTTGTAATATTTTTGATCTTTGTATATAGGTGGTAGTTTAACCCCTGATGTTCCTGTTAGATCCTGTATGCGCGGCATGTGGACCAGAGAAGCACCACTTTCCAGAAGTCTCTCCACATGGGCAAGGAGTTCCAGCGGCGGGCCAAGGCCATGATCCTCCGTGCCGCAGTGCTGCGAAACCAGATCCACGTCAAGGTGAGATGCACTGATTCCTGATTTGGAGTCTTCACACCTTGCCTGCAAATTTACTATTTGTTACATACAGACTGTTTACAGACAACTGGCTTTAACACCATGTTGTACAACTCCACATTTTAAATGAGGAATTTCATGGTAATTGGAGACAAAACTAAATTTGGGTATTATGCATGTTTACACTACACTGTCTACAGTACTACTTTTAATATAAATTCTGATATGTATACACTATATATGGAAATCCCCTAGCCAAAATACTACCACTGTCTACAGTACTACTGTAGTATAAATCCTGACGTTTTCTTTGTTCATGATTCAGCATTATTACTGGTTCTTAAAAACAGTTGTCCTTAAAAACACTGAATTTCTGAGTACATTTTAAATGCTGCAAACGCTACAGCTAAAATATAATATCTAAAATCAGTATATCTTGAAGATGAAATCTAGTGGGGGTAGCCAGTCCCAGAAACTGGACTTCAGCAGCTTTCTGGCAAAGTTCAGGCACATCTGAGCGCATCTCTCTGATACCTGATTGCACAGTGCCTCAGGATAAGTACCTCTGGCCAAGTATTATTTTAAAAAGCTCTTTTCTGTATGCATTCTATCCTTCTGGTCTGGTCTGTGGTCAAGGAGCTGTGCCAGACGGGACATTATAGCCCTTGGAAGTGATCACTTTGCTCTTACTGGCTGCTGGGTGCCGTGACAGCTCCTCAATATGAGCTATATTGTTTTTATTTTATTTATGTCGCTATATCAATTCATCACCCTGCCGGCTGCAGTACTGCTTTGTTAGTTGTCTCTTTCTTTAAACAACTGATCTTTATTTCTTTCTTATTTCGTTATTTCTCCCACACACATTCATTCTCTTCTCATCAGGACTCTTGATTTCTCAAGTTGTTGTCAATAATATTTGGGATGTCTACAAATTGCATGCTTGATGGTGTGTTAATTGAATAATTTCTCCACCCCACCCCAGTCCCCCCCCAGAGAGGGAAGTCAAGGCGACTTGAACTCTGCCAACAGCCAGCCTCGAATGACGACCAACATGTGACCTCTGTCAGCCATGTTGACGCAGGTATGCAGTGCCTGAGCGTCATGGCGGTTGACTGAGCCAAGACCTGACTGCATGCATTTAGTTTTGTGGCCTTCTCAGTAGCATTCTTTTATTTAAAAACTTGCTTTTCTTTCTATCACATTCTCTTTGTTTTCATCCCTAGCCCTTACAGAGAGCTCAGTTCAGAACATTTTCAAAATAAAAAGTGTATATGACGACCTGTCAGCTCACCGAGGACTTGTCTGCTTCACAGTGAATCTTATTTTCCATTTAGGTGTTCACTCAGCCGATTAACTGCAGTGTTATTTATGTTGTGTAATGGTGCCCAGGACAGACAAAGCACTGTCACTGAGGAAATGAAGGGGACCTGTTTACTTACATTCTTATACACACTGTAGATTACTGCCCTTCAATGGATCTGTGGAGATCAGCTTGTATATGAAACAAATTAAGTCCTTTTGTATGTGTTTATTTTCATAAATCTGATGTTTTTCATGACTTGACCATCTTTCAGGTTGATACAGTATCAATTAATAAGCGGTGTATTTTCTCAAAATTGTTACGTCACATTGGCCAACATATTTCATTGTCGCACGGTATTTTAAATTGCTTCGCCATATTCCTGTATTTATAGTAAACGGGTTTCTTTGAAACTAAAACGGTAGAATAGAAAGCAGATGCGTTATGTATCTGATTGTTGAGGAAATAAATGTAGTGATTCACCTGGCCTGACTTGTATTTTAATCAAAACATATAAAGGTTTGTGTCATTTCTTCTATTTAACAAATTCCAAGGTAACAGGTCGCAGAAAACACCTTCTTCACAATCATAGTGTCAGAATCTGACATTTCTGAATACGAATTCGTTTTCTCTGTAATTTGTCTCTATGCTGTCGGCCCAGCCCAAAGGGGAGAGAAAGAACGTCCCTGAATCAGATACAAATATGCTCATTTCATGAAAGCAAAATCCTGTTGGAACAAATTTGTTAATAGAATCAAACCAGTTTGACTTGAGAGCTGGGGACTCCACAGCTCTTGGTGTGAACGCAAGGGATCTGTTTGTTTGCTCTTCCACATGGTGGGCGATTAATATCAGAGAACAGCTAAGCTGTTTGGAAAGAGACGGACAGCATGCTGGTATTTCCGTATGAACAGGACAGTTTGTGTCAACATTAAAGTAAGCCACAACAGTTCTACTGTAGTAATGTGAGCTGTCTTTTGTGAAGCCAAGGTTTAGCAGCATTCCCTTGATTTTGTTTTACGTCTTTTAGTGCTATTATGATAGCATAAGTGGGTCTACACACACACACTATTTTTTTATTTGAGTCTTTCTAATGATCACTTTATGGTTCTAATTCTGAATAGGACAATTAAAGTTTCAAGTTTTAATGGTCAAGTAACATGGTCTGTGTGTGGCGTCCTTGTGGTCGTGGGCGAGCAGCCACTGTACCAGGTGGTGTGGCTTGGATACTCACAATGATGCATCTGTAAAAGTTGGTGAGTATCCTGGTGTCCATGCTGAACTTCCTCAGCCAGCGGAAGAAGAAGAGCTGCTGTATGGCACAACTGGTGATGTGCTCAGTATGGTGAGGCCATGTCAGGTCCTCATTGATGGTGATGCCCAGGAATCTGAAGCTGCTGACTCTCCACTGCAGCCCTGTCGATGTGAATGGGGGTGTGGCCTAGCCCCTGCTGCCTCCTGAAGTCCACGATCTGCTCCTTGGTCTATCTGATGTTGAGGAGGTTGTCTTGGCACCATGATATCAGATTTTACTGTATAGGTCACCTCCTTTCTGTCATTGGGGGTAATGAGTCCTTTTATATAGGCTCTTATGTATGTTTATGTTTATAGTCAGGGACATCACTAGACATTTATGGTTGGGGTGGCTAAGCCATCACTAAGGCGGGCTAGTGTGGGAATCAGCCAGACCTGACTGGTGCTGCTTTTGTGTGACCAGTCTTGACAGTATCTTAAAATGTGTATATGACAACTCACTAGGGTGAGAGACCCAGACTCAACTAGTCCCAAAACAGGGTGTCTAATTAAGGAGGGACAGAGGCTTACGTATACAAAAATACAACACATTTATTTCACAGGCCAGGAAACACTTCAGTTATAGCCTATAACTACTTGGGAAATAATGATGTGAAGATGCCTATTATTATAAGGGCCCAGTGTAGCCGACCAACTACTATGCACACTGGGTCTAACACTGCACACAGGATTTTACCACTGCACACTAGGTGGGGCAGTTGTAGTCTGTGCTACACTTTTCTATGGCACCAGAGCAACAGCAAAAAGAAAATAAACCAAAGCAAATACCATTATTTTCAAACTAAGGAAAAACATTGGTTGTGTGGCTGATCAGCACAATCTGTAACAAAATCAGACTTTAGTTTCACATCATAATCACCTAGTTAGTTGTTAACATTAATTTCATATGTATTTATCTTATATATATTAAAAATAGCGACCACACAAAAAGGTAATACTGTACCTGTGACGGCTACTTTTCAAAAACTGAAGGTCTATACTACTACTCCTATGGCCTGCCGTCAGACAGAGTGCTAAAGAAACACATTCAATAAATGTTCATTATGGGATTCAAACATTAAGGTAACATTAAAGTGGTGTCAGACATCATTTAGAATTACCTTAAATGTCCTTCCAATGCATCAGTAGTAGACAATATGTGTTCTGTTGTATCATCAGGTTAGTCTAAAATATCGAAAGTTTCTTCCTGCCGTTCAATGCCGGCAACATGCGGTTGAAAGATTACAATATAATCTATATATATAATAATTTTTTATATAAATATTTTCTCTATCTCTGTATACTGTATATAGGCAGTCCAGTCAGAACATACAGTATACTTCTGAATGAATTTCAACATTTCAACAAGGTTAGAAACAAATTACCTGAGTGGGAAAGTAAACTCGAGCACAATACAGAATGATTGAGTAATGATTACAATTAAAATTACAATTAGGTCATTTAGCAGACGCTTATATCCAAAGCAACTTACAATTACATGCTGCTATTACACGGAGCAGATAGGGGTTAGGCATCTTGCTCAAGGATGCTTACAGGTAGGCCAACTCTGGGACTGATTAATTGCTAATAACTACTCAGTATGATGCACCAGGTGACCAAGGGACACAAAAAATGTACTCTTTGCACGTGATTCATAGTTAATCAGGGATGAGGACAAATTATGAATTAATATAGTTAATTAAGTGGAACTAATCATTAACTAGTGGTTCATTAACATGTTACCTAGCATTCTGTTCTTATGTAACTTACCATTAACTACTATAGTTCTATTTTGTTATAGTTCGATTTAGTAGTTCCTGATTAGTTACTATAGGTAAATACTGAGGATTTTGTGTAGGCTCATTAGCACATGTGTATATATAAACTGTATAAATATAGATCATCTTATATCACTATATTGAAGGAATATGTCAGACCAATCAATTTTGTAGAAATAATGTTAAATTCAAAACATGTCAACATCAAATAGAAGCTTGATATGAAACTGTTAAGTCCCAATGCATATAGGGCCTATGGCCACGAAGCTCATATTGACATACAAATCGATTAGTCTACATTCAGTGAAGCACACACATTTGTTCCGCCCTAAATGAATAGCCTACTTCAAAACTGGAAGGTAGGTGTGTGTGAAAGAAAAGCGCCTGTCATTGTGCGCGCGTGCTCAGATTTCAGTCAAAAACTGTCTCACACACAGTCACGATCGATAAACTCTTGCTCTTGGTCAGCTGGTTACGTTCGGAGGCAAACACATTAGGCGTGTGCGTATCACTGGAATGACGCTTGTCAGAGTGCGCGCGGCTGCGGTTCACGGATTTGAACATGGAACCGTCCCCAGAAGGCTGCTGGAGAGACAGGCTGAACACGGACGTGATCTTGTCGCGGTAGCTCTTACGGAAGCGTTTGGCGGAGCGGTACACGTTCCCCACGAAGCAGTAGCACAGTGGGTTGAGCGCCGAGTTGGTAAGACCAAGCCACTGTGCGAACGGCCTGCTCTGCAGAATCACCGCGTGCCATGCGTGACGCGCGTCTTCTCCGCCCCCTCTCTCCAGGGACTCCGGCGTGTTGAAGTCTATCCAGATATCCACCACGTACAGCGGCAGCCACGACAGCGTGAAAAGCACCACGAGGGCCAGCACCATCTTGGCGATCCGTTTACGCAGTCTGAGCCGCGATACTCCCTGCGCGCTCCCGAACTGGTTGGACTCGCGCAGCTTCTCGTCCGTCGCCCACAGCCGGCAGGCGGTCAGGAGGCAGATGACGAGGTTGAAGAGCACTGGAAAGCAGTAGAGCGCGCAGAACAGCAGGAAATTGTATCCCTGTCGCAGCTTGACTTTGCTCCAGCCCTCCACGCACACCTTTACAATGTGCGCGCCCTCCAGCAGCGCCAGGGTGCGCGTGGTGTTCATGAAGAGTAGCGGGAGGCAAAGACCCGACGCCACGGCCCACACCACACAAATCATGGCCATGATTCGCCGGCTCGTAAAGAAGGAGCGCGCGTGCAGCGGGTTGTGAACGCTGTAGTAACGATTGAGGCTGATCACAGCCAGGCTCAGCACGCTCGCGGACACCGACACCGCCTGGACGAACGGGACGGCGCGGCACAGAAAGTCCCCGAACACCCAGGCGTTGTAAACCTGCTGGCCCAAGTTCACGGGCATGCACACGATCACAACTAGCATGTCACACACCGCCAGGTTCACGAGCAGGCGGCGCGTCGCGCACGCCGCCAGCAGCCGGTTTCTCTTGCGCGTGAGGACCAGCAGCGCCATGATGTTCCCGCCTAGACCCGCGATGAACGACACCGTATACATCACCGTCAGTGCGATGGTGCCGGGTTCGTGACCTGAGAAGAGGACGTTCACGGCGAACGGGTCAGTGTTTAAGAAAGTCCAGTTCCGCGGATATTCATGTGGCCAAAGAGACGCGTTGTACGAAAAGACATGTCCGAACTGCGCGTAAAAAGCGCTCAGATTCATTTCCCAGCTCATGACACACCGCAGGGGCTGCGGAAAGGATCCATTCCCAGA
Organism: Percopsis transmontana; assembly: GCA_025447815.1. Lineage (NCBI taxonomy): Eukaryota > Metazoa > Chordata > Actinopteri > Percopsiformes > Percopsidae > Percopsis > Percopsis transmontana. The sequence goes on from JAOEHI010025655.1 coordinate 18,878, forward strand.
GACAAGCAGGTGCGACCCATACGCACGGAGACGCGTGCACGGATGTGGCAGGTCAGGGAGGTGGGTCTCAGTAAATAAACACCTGAAGCGTGCGGAGATGCAGATCTTGTCCAAACAGCTCGTGGAAAGCACAAGTCCGCCAAGCCAGCCTTGTGTCCTTTCCGCCAAATAGAGGGAAGGGTGGCGCAAAGCGCGCACCCAGTGAGTTATTCAGTAACACACGCACACATACATACGCCCGAAAGAGTATTGCAAGGGTTTGTTTCATCCCTCTTGGTTCCAAAAGGTTGTCTTTGTTTGTAATTTAACCCCAAATCAGTTATTATTATACATACTCAAATAATGCAAATAATACAAATAACAAAGTAGACTTAAAGTAGTAAGTTATCTTCATTATAAAATATATATTACTGCACTTTTTCCAAGGTTTCAAAACATTTTTTATGAACAGTGACAAAATAATGGACTTATAGTTTTGGTGCATGTAACACGTTTTACATTCTAGTTTTCAGTGTAAATGTCTCTATTTACATAGCCATAGGGTTTTGGACATGGATTGATTTTCAAGTTTGCAATATTCTAAAGATAATGATAGTCTTTTTTCTAGTAGTTTCAAGTCTTATTATATATTGACATGTAGGCAAGTGTTCTTAACATGAATACAATGCACTCCCAGCTACTTTAAGTGGGAGTCACACTGTATAATTACTTTGTAATGCCACTCCGAGACTCAAAGAGCTGTAAACTCCCAGACTTAAAGAGCTGTAAAGACAATCTTCTCTCCCAAGTATAATACTTGACATTTAAGCCTTTAAAAGTCTTTGAATTGTAGAGATGTTTTTGCCTTAGACAGCCTGTGTTTGAACTGACTAAACACACAATAATCTATTCTTAGCCCATCTGATCATCCATTCTTCAAAGCGCAGTTTATCTTGAATTTGTGTATAAATGCATGAAATTAAACCTGTATTTAAATCCTGTCAGCTGTGATGTGGCATTTTAATAACCTACAGGTTTTCTGTTCTTACCGTTTTAACTTATAATGTAGCCCTATTGTGCCCAAGTTTTAATTAGGTTATAGCTTTCTCTCTTGTTTTGTTTATGGCAGCTGTATTAACTTTTTTATCATCATGCGTTTGATTTATTCATCTTTTTCTAATATTAAGCGCTCGGTGGCCATGAACATCACCGCTCGCTGTTTACCATTGCTTTTTGCCATGGTGTATCGATTATATCCATGTTTGACCTCTAGGGCTGCTAATAGCGTGCACACGCAATTATCCGGACTACTTGAGCCTGTCTCGAATTAGTCTGATTGCATGAACTTGAATTGTGACCGTTATGGAACCGCTTTAGCCCGGACTGATTTGTTAGGTTCATTCAAGTCAGGCGCACAATGAATATGGCGTGAATAAGTGAATTTATTTATCATTACCGTACGCCACAAACGCGCATAGATAATTATGTTCCAATTGTTTGAAATAGTTCCGGTCGTCGAAGCTGGGGAAAAAATGGATTAGCCTAACTAAAGTTAGGCGAACAAGCTAACTTTTACCACTACGGCTATGCGGTTGTTCTGCGAAACACCTAGCCAAACGGAGAAGAAAGCCTGCAGATGATTCAAGATCGAATGGTTATAGATAGGATCATGTACAAGCAGGAGGATGTGACTGCAGTCAAGGGAGACGGCGTTTATATTGTAGACTACTGCAGGTTTATGTGTGCATTTACGGTAAATCATACGTCAGTAGGTATGTCATAACTTCGGTATGATTCATTTTAATTGCAGATTGCTTGAATGCAGTAGCCTATTAAATTTAAACTGAATTTATATTGAAGAGACATTATCTGTTGCGATTTTGTGGGTAAAAGGGTGGTGTTAGGTCTATGCACGTTATGGCATGGTATGCATGTGCATGTTAAATTTGTGCTCACAATGCTCATTTAGACTGTGCCCCTAAATTCTGCTCCTACATTTACCAGCACACGTGTAGAGTCCTGCATGTAAAAGACAAGCCTCCCATATAGGAGACTGTGAGACACTTGGTATTTAATAATCTCAGTTGATGAACCATCTGTTCAAGCAGAACCATGGGAAAGTCCTATACACAACCATCTGTGCGATATATTTTCTCCATTCCATTAATACACAGTGGCATCATGCCCATTGAAGCTGAGGGGGCACATGCCCTCTCCAATTTTTGATATCTGTATTTAAAAAAAATATTTTATTACTATTGTTTTTATAATATGTAGTTATGATAATGTTATATTATGAGTCAAACGTATTATTCTAATTATGTCATAGATCATACTTCAAAAAGTCCCTCACTTGACCCTTTCCCTATGGTAATGGTTTCCTCTAAAGTTCACAACAGCAGGCATGCAAGCACACAGAACTCACAGAAGCAACAACACAGTTGTGTCCGTGCTGGAGGAGATTGATTAGCGGTGTGTTGCTGAAGTGGTTAGAGCATCAATCCCTTTTCAAATGTGTGTGAAAATGAGATGCAATTAGTTATACACACTTAATTGCATTTGAGAAATATAGGTATAGTTTGCTTTACAAGATAGTTGGCTATTACCAGCTAAAGTTAGCCCTCCCTCAATCCGGTTGTTTAGCCTTCTGGCTCGCTAACTGGTTGCGATTTGGGATCCTCCCACGCCAGAGACGTCACTGCAAATTCCAAAAAAAATTCCTTCATAACTTTTTTTTTCTTTGGAAGTACCCCATGTCCCTCGCTCTAATTGTGTCCCCCCAGAATTATGGCTTGGATGACGCCCCTGTTAGCGCGCACACACACACACCTCGCCTTTGTGTGTGTGTCAAGAAGCGCTGAAAAAAGTAATGGGGTCGTTATTCGAGAACAAGCAGGCCTTCTGCTGAGAGATGACGACCTCAGCAGAAGTGACTTCACAGCAGTATCAGGGCCTTAGTGTTCAGGACTCTGGACTATCTAACATATGTATATATGATCAAGACATACAGTATGTAATTTTGAATAGTCTGTTGTGTATGTACATGCAAATGGCAGGTCAAAGACAGAAAAGGGTACATTTTGGACATGCATTTCAAGTTGGTCCTGAAATGCATGTCCTAAAAAGTTGTTCAAAAAGCCCTGATGTTACTGCTTAATGGGATATATTGATTTTTAAGTTTCACGTAACTACTGGAACAAAGTGTTTCCAAGAAATATTAAAATATATGCTTTGAAGTTTGTGCTATATAAATGAAATCTGGCACACAGTGAAACTGGTTTACACTCTTTCCGCCACACTCTTTCCTCCACACCACAGAATGAGGTTAATTGAAATACTGAAATCCCCATCACCATGTTGTTTTCCATACGTAATGACGCACACTGACTGTTTTATGTTAGAAGATAATGATATACATGCAGTTATTTTGTTTTGTGATTTAAAAGTTTAAGGACAGTAGTCATTAGGTAAATTATTCACAAAATAGGCCAACATATTGTAACATACAAAAAAGTGGTCAGTGCTTAGTGCACCTTCGCCTAAAGCCCCGAAACTACCATACAACGCCTGCGTCGCACTAAGACGTGGTCTGCGCTAAGACGTGGTCTGACCAGACGGAGACGCTAGCAGAATACCAAACTAGCACTACACCACCTGATTTTGACGGACACACCATCTACTTCGCCCCCACGCCCATTTTAGCGCAGGCGACGTCATGGCGGGCTGGGAAATTAGCAAACGTTCCTAAGCGAGAGAAAACCACCTTGCGCCCAACGAAATTATCCCTACGTCTGCGTTAGCGCTACCACCACCAGCCTAGTACCATCCAGAAACGAAAGCCCTCTAATTCTAGAGAGGATATATCATGAGTAGACAGATCCATTTGACACATCACATTGTTCATGGTGGCTGCACTTTCATTCACGGTCATGACTGGTGTCACAGTTGACACCAGTCTCATCCTGATGGATCTGGGCTATCGTCATGTGTTGATGACACTGTATCGAAGTCTGTCGAGAGACAAACAAGGGTTCTTGCTGCATGCCTCTTGTGAAACTTTTCCAGGTTTTCTTGAGCTTTCCTCTTCTGTGGTGATTTGGTATTTGCAAAGACAGTTCCTCTGAGCAACATTGAAACTTATTGTAACACAACATTGGCAGTTCATCTTATGTACTTTTGAAATGAAGACATTTAAATGTGACATATTTCAATAATTAGCCTACACAAATTTAAGACTACTACTACTTTATGTGTCTCTGTCTATCTGTAACTATCTGTAACAAAGGGAAATCATACTTTTTTAAATTGTATTATGCCTCAAATATAATTTTTGATACAGGCATGTTGTTAATTAGTTTAATTAGAGGTAGAGGTATAGTGTCCCAGATGGCTATTTTGCCTAAAAAAGGAATCAAAATGCTTTTTGCCTGAAATTAGAAGTATCGAAACGCCGTTCAGGCCCAAGTCAAGCAGTGAATAGTAGCCTATAACCTGCTGCCTGGACTGTATGGCGTTAGATAAATTTCTAGCTGCTTTCTCATTCCCAACCGCTCTTTGTCTTCAAATCTGCCCATTTCAAATGATCCATTATTAGATTCAGTTATATCTAATAGTGCTAGCAAACTGATAAAACCCTTCTGCGCACTCCTTTTGTTTTGAAATGAGATTTGCGCTCTATCATGTGGAGGGCTCAGAGTTTTGAACGTTTAATCTTAACAGTCCAATATTTGGCGTGAGATTAAGGGCCATGAGATTAATGCTGAAAGCGTGAGTGTCACACCAGATGTGTGAGAGTTGGCAACCCTGTACTATGGCGGTACACCCTAGCCTAGGTAATTAATAGGAAACACTGATTGACTTCTGGCAAATTTGAATATTCAGATGATACCACACCATCAAGTTGTGGCTATTAGCAACACTATGCCATTTTTTTTTTTTACCAGAAAACATGTTTTATGAATAACAATTGTAATGATGCAGGCACTGCCAGGCAGGCTCTCGGAACACTTCTGGCATGGAAAAGGGCCCAGAAATAATTCCAGACAAAAAAAGAACCTGCTGACCTGGACCTGACTCGCTGGGGTGTCAGTCACCTAGGACACTGACATCAGCCACACAGCTCCACTGAGGTGTTACTAATATGTGACAGTAGGTCCATATGACTTTATCTGTTCTGACAGATTAGAGTTTGGCCACAACCACATAGCCTTTAAGTCTGTATCCAATGATATGGTAGCTTCATTTAATCCTTCTGCATCTCTGATGTCGCGGATGTGAGGGCAAAGACAACAAAGGTCAGTCTTCTGCTTTTGACCTGATGTGAGCAACACTGGCATGTAGTGCAACATACTGTAAATGAGAGGGAGTGTGTGTGAGTGTGTTGTGCATGACAATACATATATGGTAAACACTACAACTTGCAGTGTTTACTGAATTATCTTGGGAAGACATTCTTCAAGTAGACATTAATCAGCACATGGTATGTGGTACAAGTATGTCACTCATAGCTACCCCCTGTGGGTGACAGCATTAATACAATGAGTAAAATGAGGTGCAAAAGTGTTAAATGCTGTTCCTGCTGCTGGCTAGCCTCTTTTTGGTGCAAGTGCTTCACACTTTTGTGAAGTGTGAAGTGTGAAGCACATTTTCAGAAACGCTCCCGTCACATGCCAGATCTGAGTATGCACAGTTTAGAGATGTAGGTGTTTTCCTGTGCGTTGGGCATTTCTGTGTGGATTTCTCTGCGCTAGTGTGGACATGACCTAACTCTCTCCAAGCTGCTATTAACCCTGCTGGTGATTAGACTCACATGGACTTCTCAGCATGACCATTCGACTTGAGGCCTTATGAGAAATAGATGAATCAGATGTGTTGCCTTTGAATAACTCAATATTTGGAGATTTGCTAAGACACAATCATTCTCTTCGGGGGCAGGTGTCTCTATATGTCATTTGCTAAATGTGTGTGTGTCTGTGTAAGAGAGAGGGAGGCATGAAGAGATGTTTCAGAGAAGGAAAATTGTACAATCAGGCTGTATCTTCAGGTACCACACAACAGGCTGCAGACGTCACAACATAGCATTCAATATGTGCTAAGGTAAAACATTCCTCAAACACACACAAAGTTCCATAATCTCCCACCTAAACCTTGGTTGGTTGTCCAAGCAAGATAACGTGCACACACAAACACACTCTCTCTTATTCGTTTCACTGTGTGAGAAAACAGGCAGGACACAACACATTTAAATATTGGACTGCTGCTAATGTGCTGTGAGTAAAACAGCCCACCAGAAACACACCATTCAGGCCAAGAATCAGGCCTAAAAATAAAACAATTATTGTGTATTTTTTAAAGCAAAACATTACAATATTGATATAGAGAACTCATGGGGTACTTCCATATTTTCTTGGTAGTTTTTAATTTTTAATTGGAGGTTAAGGTGTATGTGTGTGTGTGTCTGTGTGTATATATATATATATATATATATATAGTGGACCACTTATGTCACCTACCTTGGCTCCACTTTGTCTTCATGTTGCTCCCTTGACACTGAAATACACAACCGGATAAATAAAGCCTCATCATCATCTTTTGAATGCCTATACGCAGCAGGGTTTTTGAAAACCGTAACCTGAGGATCAGTGCCAAGGTTGCTGTTTACAACGCGGTATGTCTTTCCACTCTGCTTTACGGGGCAGAGACATGGAGCCCATACCGTCAGCACATCAGCAACCTAGAGGCCTTCCATAGCCGCTGCCTATAGAAGATTCTCAGTTTGTCCTGGAAGATCGAATCCCCCACACAAGCATTCTCAGCAACACTGACTCAATATGTATGGAAGCAGCTGTGGCCAAAAAACATCTGTGCTGGATAGGGCACATCATACGCATGCCTGAACACCGCCTGCCCCGCCAAGTCCTCTACAGTCAACTAATAGGAGCAAAGCGCTCCGCTTGGAGGGCAAAAACGGCGGTTTAAGGACTACACCAGGGACCTCCTAAGCGAACATCCCCCTCATGCAGCTTGAATCTCTGGCACATGACAGATCAGCTTGGACACTGCAGTCTCTCAAATACACCAAACCAACCAGGATCGACGATCCGAGAGGCGCACCAAGAGACACCAGCGGGTGGCTGGTACCCCCCTGACATCTGGTTTCCCTTGCTCCATCTGCGGATGAGTGTGCGGCTCACGGATCGGACTCGACGCCCACAAGAAGTGGCACCAGCGTCAAGGTCGCTGAACCCAACCCCTTCC
>JAOEHI010025665.1:0-26106 GCA_025447815.1 Percopsis transmontana
CTCTCTCTCTCTCTCTCTCTCTCTCTCTCTCTCTCTCTCTCTCTCTCTCTCTCTCTCTCTCTCTCTTTCTCTCGCTCGTTCAATACCTCTTTCTTTATTGTTGCTCATTCTTTGTGGCCTGTTTTTTTTAACCTATGATTAAACACCTCACATTTGATAAAGAAATGTGTTTACTTGCAATAATAACAGCCTCAAAGGCAGTTTTTATCCATTAGAACTCTTTGCAGATACGTGTGGTCCTCTGAGGGACTGCACAGTCTGTGGTCTCACTAAGAGGTCAAAGGTCGGTCACAATCACTTGTCAAGACCTCCTCGGGTAATTTCAATTCGAATGTCACACCTCTAATCTATCTATGTGACGAACATCACGTTAAAAGGGTTAAGATGTTCCTCACGGGCGTCTGTGAAGATCTATACCCCATCTTTGTTTGCAAATCTCACCAAGATGTACAACATGTACACACAGTTAGCCTGTTAAAAGGCTAACTGAAGTTCTATTCAATCCATTAATCATGGACCGTTGTTTTAGACTTGATTACATAAAATATAAATACTATATTCAATAGATGATATTTTATATTTTTCAACAAATTTCAATTGATTCTTTGTTACAATTGTTACACTTGTAACAATTGTAATCCATCTTCAACGAAAGATGGATTATATTTTCCTTCAAAAACATACAAAAGATCACTTAAATTAAATTCTGCTCATAATTATCATAATTGTGGGTGATAAAAATCTGACTCTCCAATATCTTTATTGCGATCAATAGGATAAGAAACATCATTCTTTCTAACACCATGTAAAAAAGGTAATTGCTTTCAGTAACATTGGGAGGAAGCTTAAATGTGGTGTTTTTTTTCCTGTTCTAAGCTTATATGGCCCTGATACACAGTGTTCTGGGCTGCCAGTGTCTGGTGACCTGGTGGCTTGTTGGTCTGGTGCTCTCTCCGTGCCCTCCATTTTTCCCTGTCACCACGCCGACAGCGGCGGAGATCAACCTTAACACGGAATGTTGATATTTCACAAACAAAATGATGTTTTTCAACATTGTGAGAGATGGGCGTGTTCCAGTCACCGCGTTTCCCTCATGCCTGACTTGGGATATTAATGCGCTCCAGTAGCTGTTAATTTCACTTTGGAGAAGTGATTTATGGGTAGACGGAGAGAGAGGCATAATCTAATTGAGATCAGAATGGCTGTTTCTCACATAGTCACGCCTGCACCTTCCAGATGGGCCACTATGATTAATGCATAATGAGCAAATAATCCATGAAATTAATAAAAAACAATTCTTCTGCCGCTCGGCTCGCTTCACGGAGAGAAGAATAAATATAAATAGGAATGAAAGTGTTTTTTGTCATTCTACCCTCTGAATACATTTCTCTTTTTACACACTTGAAAGGAAAGAGGCAGGCAGCGCGATCAATGGAGAGAAAAGGCATAATCAATCTGAGATTGGACTGTCTGTCTGTACGCTTGGTTTATAAAACAATAAGGAGGAGGGGATAGGTTGGGCGGGCCATTAATGTCTTCATCTAAACGCCTGCATTCTTATGACGTTGTTGTTGTTGTAATAAAGTTGCAATACTTTCAACATTTGAAAGGTGAAGAAAAACAACTCACAAGCCACCGTACAAAAGCTGCGCGTTTAATTGTGAAAGTGGAAATATTTCCAACATATTTTTTATTCTGTGGAATACACTGTCAAGTAAACACAACAGAGACATGAGAGGTCCTTCAAGGGGACATTTAGGATGTTAAGATGTTGAACCGGGATGAACCAAAGCAGTAGCCTATATGGACCAACGTCTCTGCCCTGAAATGCCAAGCAAATAGAAGAATTAAGCATATGAAATCGCTTAGATACCCACAATTAGCAATAAATTGGTAATTGTCGTTTAGATTTACAGGCTACACTTAGAATTTCTTGGAAATACGGTTATAACCCATTTAATGGTACTTAAAGAGACGGATGCCATCTATCGATTTATAAAACTATAACATTTTAATCTCAAAATAGCTGCTGAATCTCTGTCAAACTGATCCATAACACTAAAAGCTGACACCTTTCTAGAGAATATCCGGTATTGATTTTCACATAAGAATCCATCTTTCTGCATTAAGACACACTGTGGCTCCCATTTTGAATGAAGTCCGAAGTATATTTATCATTATTTGATGTATTTAAGCGGGGCCGTTACGGTCCACGGGGTTAAAGTGTCTTGGTGGTAATGAACTATGTGTTTAATATAGAAAGGCACACAGTCTGCCTATTACATCACACTGTTTATTTACCCAGCATGACTCCTGCCCACACTGACCCGCATAGCTTACATTTCACACATAAATCCCATTTGCACAGCTGGACCAGGGGTACGTGAAACTATGCACTCCTGTCAAACCGAATACGTCTCTAGCCCGAAAGGTTGAAAAGATCCTCTTATCGGTCATGTGGAAAGTGTCCCATATCATCACCAAGTTATCCAGCTGCGATCTCCTCTTCCAAAGAACACAGAATCCACTGTGCCACGCTTTGATTGTTTAATCTGATTACTGCTCGAGCAATAGGACATGGTTTATGGAAGGGATAAATAGTGCACGTTTAGTTGTATATAAACATATGCTAATGTTGGCTAGTGACTGTGATCCGTTCAGATGTTCAGCGTTTCTCCATGCCAGTGGATTCAGGTGGCAAGATATCCCAAGGGAGAAGGCAGATTTCAATTTGCTCAGAGAACAGGTCTACACTTCTCTCTCAATAAATACCTGAGGATTGGATTGGACACACTTAAAGTCATTGGCTGTAAATGAGAGAGACTGTGAGGTCACCGGACTCTATAGACCCATTATAATCTGCCCGAGAGGGGTGTGCTGGATATATCGCTTGGAATGTGTGAAGAACGCTTTGTTGGAACTGTGGATTACCTCTTGTTAGTGCCCTTGTCGTGACTGACTGTAAACATATTCACCCAACTGAATTATTTAACATTATTGTCACATTCATTTTCACATGGATGGCCAGATGTATTGGATAGGCCAAACCTCTTTCCCTGGGCAGAGCAGGGGGACTAATTGATAGATTGATCATTCCCTATTTACAATTCCTTCCAATGCTGGCGTGTTCTACAAACCAGCGTGTTCTTCACAGAGCTCTGTTATTAAAATGTTTATTCAGTTCACCTTAGTGTAAAAGCATATTGTATGTCATGTTAGGAACAGTCCTGAATAGATCAAATAGATTATGTATTTTAGGACGTGCTTCATCAGTTGGCTTCAACAAGGATCAATTTGTGGTTGTGGTATGTTGTGAATGACTGGATCGCAATTTCCATTTAGCAGACGCTTTTATCCAAAGTGACTTACAGTGAGTACAATCACAAGTATTAAAGAGCAGGTAGAGGTTAGGCATCTTATTCAAGGATGCTTACAAGTAGGCTGGGCATGTCGGGGATCGAAACCACAACCTCTCGGCTTGGAGTCGACCGCCCTAGCTACTAAGCCTTTACCAGTTAAATTCTGCCAAAATGGCAAAAGTAATCATCTGACTGTAAAGTCAGACTGGTGTTTAATATAACTGATGTGTGATGTGACGTCACTGTTTGTGTTGTCCTGCCCACTGGGTGTCCACACCAAGCTGTCTCAAACACCTGTCTGTCTTCGGTCTTCAACCCACAATATGCAGGCCCATATTATGTAGCTACTGTGCTGTGCTTATGTAGGCACATTTAGATAACTTATTTTTTAGGTGAGCTATGTAATATTTTACAAAAGCTGTAATAATAGGCTTTGTTCAAGCTTAAAAAAGGATAATGTCTTAAAGCCCCTTTCCTCCCACACATGTATTTGGGGTTATTTTTGGCGAATGAGACCACTTTGCAGCAATTACCAGCATAGAAGCCAAAATAACTATCGGTTCTTAAAAATCACCACGCTCCTCTCGCCCATCATAAGGTGTTTAAAAAGCATTTTTTAAAATCTCTTTGGTAGAAGACATCCCCGGAGTGTAGTCCCTGAATATTTCTGTGGTCTAAAACCCAATGAAATGCCGTTTTCATTTTCCTGAGTCAGCACATAGAAGTGTTTTCCAGAAACGCTACGCTCTGGGATCCGTCACTCGAGAGTTTTGATCTACCCGTGAATCAATAAGTCAAGATCACCCCTCCAATACCACTGGAAAGCTCATCAGATCTTCCACCATGAATTATTTGTGCTCTTGCTGTCTATACGTGAAACCAAGACTTTATGTTTGTGAGTGCGTGTGCATGTTGCGAGGCAGAGAGAGAGGTATTATGTGTTCTGAAAGGAAAATGGATTGATCCATAAGCATCTAATTCTATAATGGTTTCCTATAAAGATGTCTACCTTGTTGCTCTCCATGCCATTATCATTAGAATTTGTTTATCATTATATTATGAATTCCTTGTGTGTTCTTAAGACTATATGGTAATCACATTTCCAATTTTGCAAATGTAGTACTGACCCATATACTTGTATCACAGTACTTTTTCAGAGTCTGGTTTTAAAGAAAAAATAAAGGGATAAAGGGAAATTTCACATGTGAATAAATTTTAAATTATCTGTCAGAAAATTACATTTGTGCATATTTGCAAGTACTATTTGAGATGCTGTGTTATTTATTCACATTTATTTTGTGCAGCCTGTTTATTTTCACGACTCTATGGTTGTTCAACAGTGCTGGGTAACAGCAGGGACCCCCTGTGGAGTTTATGTCATGGGGGCTGTAAAGGGGGGTTACCGAGACACTCTTTAACACCAAACACTGCTGTGAGACAAACTGTTACAAATTGGTATTTTTCCACTTTATAGGATTACAAAGGGGCTCCTATGGGGTGTCTCCATGGGCCAGAGACACAAGCAGTGGGCCAGAGACTCAGGCTTCTAATGAACAAAGAGGCTGCAGGGAATTAGCTGTCACTGTCTAGGTCAGTCCCATGGTCCAAACAGGAAATTCAGGGGCCCCAAACGTGGAGAGTTGCTTTCACGAGGGTGGAATTTGTTTGTATGGTCTCTGATGCAGGATTTGGACTGGAGAGAATCACGATTAGCCTGTATACAGTACACGAGTGTAATACTGAATCATTAAATCAAACAATGATGAATGTAGCATAATATATATATATATATATTCTATATACATTATTTAAATGATTATATATAAATTATAAATTATATATTTCAAATATTAATTGTATTTTTCTTTCTTTGGCCTAAAAGTTGATCAACTTTTGATTAAATTTAACTATGATTAAATTACCAATAATTACTTTACTGCCTTATAACCTTTTTCCTCTTTTATTTTATTTCCCTAATATTCAGAAAATGAATAAAATGTTTTTGTGTTCCAGTAGAATATTCCATAGATATATATTTTTTAAAACATCACCATCATCACTGTCACATGACGTGTCATAAAATTCTATTTATTAAATAAATATATATATATAATATAAATATATATAATATAAATAAATAATATATAAATATTTAAATAATATTTAAAAGATTCAACAATGGACATGCGGAATGTCTTGCTATATATGTGTCTGTACATTTCAAGTTATTCATTTAAGTTGTATTTAATTGTGATTTATAGCAGTGTCATTTAACCTCAAAGTAGTAAAAATAAAAAGACACATATTATCACATAAATGTGAACTGGTTTCTGCCACAGAATTAGAGTGTCCTGGGTCTACTGAAACACAAACAAAACCTGTGTGTGTGTCTACATATGTTTACCAGGAGAGAGGTGTGAGATTTATGACCTCAGCATAGAAAAGGAACCTTTTATAGACCTGCTGCTGCCTGGGAAAGTTCGTATACATGATAGAAAATTGTCAGGTCCATGAAGATTGGCTTGAGACAGGGTACACAACACAAGGCCCAAATTGTGCCTTGTTTTCCTGGTCAATTCACCCCAGGACTATAATGCTACTTTCCCATGCTCAGCGAGGCCCTGGCATTTGTTTAGTGATGTCGCAACGGGCTGTTAATGCCTCTTTAGTTATGTCACCCTAAACAGCTGAGGAGAGGCACAGGCATCTTCAACAGTAGTGGAGGAAAACACAACTCAGACGTAACGAACCTGAGCAGTAAGTCATGATTATAGTTATTATTATAGTCAACAGTGGTTCTCTACCTTTTTCGATACATGGCTACCCAGAAGAAGTCTAAAACATAGTCAAAAAGGTTAAAATCGGCTAAGAAATTAATATATACCTACTATATAACACAAAGACCCGTCCTTCCATGGGGTCCTGACCCCCACGTATAGAGAACCACTGAACTCAACAATGTGGCCAGGTTATAAACGCAACAAACACGAACCTCAAAGCTAGGCCACTATCCTCATTCCTCTCACATACGATGAGGTAAACAGTGCAGGCTCCATTATCCTGCAGATTCCTTGGAGAGTGTGAACGGGAGCATAGCCAAGTCAAGTCTTTGGTTTTTCTGTCTATATGAAAAAACTATTTCTATTGTTCTTCATTAGCTTGATTTACAAAAATGCACAAGCTGAATAAACCCTCCGGTCTCCTTGGCAAGAAATGGACACACACAGAAAATAACCTCCTAGTAGTAAAAACCACAAATGATCTGTGTTTACATTTAATACTCTATCGTAGAGACCCACTGGGGTATTTCTAAAGTGCATTCATTACAAATCAATCCAAAAGTTTACAAATGAACAAGAGATCATGATTGCTTTAACAATAAATACCGTATCGATATTTAAATTGGATTGTTCTGTGTGTCTGCTGAAGCTTTCGTTCTGATTTCTTCTACGACCTTGCTGTCATCGCTGGAGGCGTCCACAGTCTGACGTGACCCGGCCTGTTCTCTTGTTTGCTTTATTGAGTGACCGCAGACACACTCCCGTGCCTCCATCGGCCTAAATGGCTTTTCATTTTTAACTGTCTGGCCAGTGATGACACTCTTTATAGTTTAACAGCTAAGGCGTATGAAATTCTGTTTTTATTAGCTCTTGTAAAATCAAACAAAATGAAATCAAATAAAAGCTAGCAGTATAGAAAGCTTGGCCCATTAACAAACACAGGATTGACGAGGATGATATACAGTGTAGCCTACATTGCTGATTCACGCTTTGCGTGTCCCGGTACAATGCCACGCTAGCGGCTTAGCTAGCGGCTTAGCTAGCGGCTTAGCTAGCAGTCGACTCACTCAACGCTAATATGCACATCCAACCTCCTGTTTTTGCTCACATATCAGGTCCTACCCTGCGAGGGGCCACTGAAGTAGTCCGTCAAACAGGTTCAACACAAGCAGTCGGGTCAAGCCAGAATCCAAATCCACAATTTCGCCATGACCTCTGACACTTAAGGGCCACACAGGATGAGCAGTTACCCAGGCAACTGACACAGCTGAGTGTCCTATGCAGCACCTCCTGTGTTCCTGCAGTATTTCTACTGTCGGACAGAAACCCTGACAGTAAATAACTCTATGAAAAATGAGGGGGTAGAGTGAGAGCACAATAACCTGCTGAACTTGAAAACCTCTTCTCATCGATTATGGAAATCTCTCTGGCGGTGACCCGGGGTACTATGACTCTTAAGTATTGATTAAATACGTAGAGAAAATACTTTGGCAGTTAAATCAGAGTTTTATTCAATTTGCTATGCATCCATGCCATGCCACTGTTTAAAAGGGTTTCATCTTTGTGCGTGTATGTGCTCTGTTGTCTGAAAATTGAATTAGCTGTTCTGCGATGTTAATGCGGACTGACCTTGGGTGGGTGGACGACCTCTGGCTTTTGACCCCGCGAAGCGTCTGGTCAGACGGGGAGCAAGAGAAGTGACTGCAAGGGGGGGGGGGGGGTCAAACTCCCATACACTTTAGTCTTTCTCTCTTTTTAGCTGCTCTGATTTGGCAAAGACACATCAGATGATCAATGCATTCTCTTGGGTTGACTTCATAAGTAGGTCATAAGAAGCATTTCAGATATTAGCGCTTGGCAAAATGAGGCTGTCTAGAGTTCATGCTCTTGTCTCTCCCTTAAAGGAACAATATGAACGGAACCCGCATTCGTTTTATTTTGGACAGTTGGATCAATAGTTCTGAATGCCGACAACTTTGCCAGATTTGTGATGTCATTAAGTAACATCATACAATGGGTAGGCCCAGTTTCAATAAAGCAATAAAATCAGTCATGTACGGTCACATGGGGGTTAATCCGATAAAACACATAAGATGTGGTCAAATGAAATGGCACTTTATTTAATAGAAATGCGATATTTTGCTATTTAGTAAATTTTGTATTCACATTTCGGCCTAGCTAACAATTCTCTTGAGCTAATTAGCCGTCTGCCCCTGAGCCTCTCCCCCTCGTGTTTTGCTAATGTCAGAAAACCTTCAATACGGCTACACAGATGTTTGATACCATATACAGTATGTATATGTATAAAATATAGCATATTTTTTACTTCAGTTTAAGAGATTCGCTGGGTACTGCGTATGCGACACAGACAAGTAGCAACCTTGCTATAACGATGTGTCACGGCGTAACAAAGATCCCGGACTATCTTGTTTATTTGGTTCTTATCCATTTTAGAGTAACTTGAAATGAATCCTCAGGATTCATATAAATTGGGATGGATATTAACTTGGATATTAACTTGTAGACCTCAAGAATCAAAAAGCAATAGCCTAAGCTCTATTGCTGCAGTAAATCCATGGATGTTATTTAAAGTGAAATGACCAATATTATCTGTGGAAGCTGCTTTGGTCTTTTAGTATTTAGTGTAAAATGGAGTCTTCAAGACTTTTTTTTTTACCAAGGCCTCCTGCATGGTAGATTATGATCTGTTTTGATTTGAACCTAATAACTTTAGGTCTACTAACTAAACAATTTCATAACTCATTTTACTATAGGCCTACTGTATTTAACACTTCAAGATAGCATCACTCAGGCCATACATTCATTAACTCTCAATGACTCATGACAGTTTGTCATTTTGGCTGATGTGTGAAGACTATTAGCAAAAACAACTTTCATTATTTTTAGGTGTGCTGTATGTCTGATTATTGATCTCTATTTCCTAAATAGATGCAATTTATTCCCCATAGCAAAAGCAACCATACCGCCTTAAAATACAATTTCTAAAAGACAAAGAAACAAATAATATTATAACAAAATAATGCGTTCAGTCTTCTACTGTAAGTAGTGTGTTAGTATTTTAAATTTCAGCAAGGGTACGTCATTCTTCTATTCTAGAAAAATGTCACGGTTTCCTATAAACTGTTAAGAGACGTAATGTGCGGGGATCTTCACCTTTGCTTCATTTTTCATCAATGCCCGATGTTTAATGTTGTTTGCCCAGTCAGTCACACTGAAAGGGGGTTGTCAGTGGTCACGTTTGGCGCATGCTAGCTGTACCGAGTGAGCCGTCTTCCCGGGTAATGGAGTGACAGGGCAGAGCAGAGACAGCCCCCTGAAATACATTTGGCTAATGCGCTGGGTCTCTGCCTGTTTTTCATGTGATACATTCAGTGGTGGGCGTCTGGCATCCGCGGAGGCTCATTGTGTGCATAATTCACCGGCTGCATTTGTCAAAACAGGGATCTGTACGGAAGCTAATGATCCACGTGAAATTAATGACTCCATAAAATAGAAAAATCCACCGTTCATATAACCATGACAGGATCGTGACTTTGATAAACCGTTAAATGACAGATAATCGGGAGAGTAGGTGGGGGCTCATCGTGCCCCTCTGTGCTACAAGTCCATAACAACCAGAGAAAAGATGGGAATAGCTCCTTAAATAGCTCATCTTTTGCTTCGTGTCACTTATGAACACTGTAACCCCTGACAGTGCAGCACTTAAACATTTGGTGGAAACTGATTACTTCTCGAATTAAGTAAGCCAACAAATTCACTCAGTGCACTTTAAAGTGCATTGTTAAAACCCTTAAAACAAATGTTCAATTATTGTTTTTAAAACTTTCAACTAAACTTAACAGTGTAGGGTTTTACAGTGTGTGTAGATGATATACATTAATATACTCTATATCATCTCCATACCACTTTACAAAAGCTCTGCCAATATCTACAGCACATTTCAATCTGTATCCCCGCCAGAGAATGAATCAGTCCCTTTACTTTTAATTTCATTAAAGACATAACGCAGTTTATCACCTTTTTACTGTCTTCGTAATTGATTACAGCGAATCACTCTGCGCTGGCAATAATTCCTACATTGGCAGCAGAGAGAGAACACTGGGCATCTTGCTGGAGGTGCCAGCCCCAAATGAATATATAATCAGGGTTTGATTTCTATGGCAGGCCGGGGCTCCTCGGACTACAAGGGCAGAATCTATTACCTCAGTGCTATTTCCTAAGTGTTTGCACCCACTATGACCCTGCCACTTTAACTGTTGGTTTTTATTTTCAGAGTGCATGCTGTCCATATGTTACCATAATAGTTGCTATAATTCTTCGGCAACATGACTCGTGTTTTATTAGTCCTGAGTAAAACAGAGAGTGGAGAGAAGGCATTTTAATAAAAGCCCTTAGCAACACGCTAATGGGCTGACACCAAGGTATTTGCATAGAGATGAATTATGCCACGGTGACTTGACGTGACTTTTAAAATATGATTGAGGAGGTTATTATTGCTGCACTATGATACGTGTTAACAGGTTATTTTAGCGTGGCTAGTGCTAATAAAATGCCGAACAAAAGACTCGGGTGATGGGGGCAGTTTTTTTCATAGCCAGAGTCTACTGAAGGTGCTCATTTTGTCATTACTTCACCCAGTCCCCCTCCCTTTCGAGGTTGAACACAGACTGTTGTGGTACCATCCTTCATTTCACTTCGTCTCTTTTAAGGGACAACTAAGGATGAAGCCAAAGGCCAATCAGTTTGCAGATACATTCTAAACACATGCAGACAGACAAAAATGAACAGTCCACTAATATACAGTGCCTGTACATTTATATTGTAATGAGGCCATTAGGCAAATCGAACTAAATGCCGTTCACATATTTACAGGCTTCTACTAAAGTTGACATCTTCTCACATTCAGAATAACAGTTGAATAAACACACACACACACACACACACACACACACACCACTGTGCTGACATCTGTTCAGGGATTAAGGAAAAATATGCAGGTATTGTATTTAACATATAGCTCACTGGTTATGCAAGGACACCTGTTCATAAGATAGCATACAGGATATTTTCCTCTGACAGAAGGAGAGGTTGAAACATCATTAAAGGGGATAATCTCTGAATAAACACTCCAGTGACTAAACTCAGCCAGGCCGAAGGTTTAATCTCATCACACAGGTAGGCCTACATTCCGGCTAACCCAAGACACCAGGTGAGATCTTCTTCCTGTTTTAAAAACCCCACCCACCCCAGGATTCAGTTCATGATTGCCATAAATTGTCATTAACTTGCTCAAGCAGATAGAGCAATTAACACTGACTTTACTCCCATACCCTATGGACCAATGATTATTGCCTTCAGTGAGCAGTTTAATGCCAGAGGAATGAATTACATTCTTTTAGAACGTGGTGTACATCCAGAGTGGTGGGTCACACAATGTTTTCACTCAAGCATGAATATGGAGCAAAAGGAGAGACGGGAGCGTTGCTGCACAGTGCCGGGTGTGGAGGGTGTGGAGGGTGTGGAGGGTGTCGGTGTGTGGCCTGTTAGCTTTTCATAATGGGGGATCCCAAGGTGCTCCTTATCACAAGACTCCCAGACGTGTGTGGGGGAGATAAGGCCGCCCAGTAAATGCCAGCTACAATTCCTGCCATGGGATCCCGTCCCCCTGTGACACATGTCCTTGTATGTAATCTCTTGTAGAACATGCTCAACTGAGAGCCGCTGTCAATAGGCTCTTTATACAAACACTTACACATTAGTCCCCCCGGGTTAGCGGGCGGTGATTTAGAGGGGAGTCAGCAGGTATCTGATTCCATGTACAAATAGATCTTTAAACTTTCTTTACACTCCTCCATTTGTGTCTGATTTTACCCTCGTTGTTGAAATGAACACGTTGTTCTGGTTTGAAAATCAGAGAGCACATGCCTTGCCCACACCTGAGTGCTTGAGTGGCTGGCACTCCTCTCTACTCCTCCTCCTACCACCCTCATAGTCTCACACTTTCCCTTCCCTTCCCCCTACAGCCACCCACAGGTTTGTGGACAGTTGTGTTTCAAATATTAACAGTGAGCTGGCAGAAAATTGGTTGTTCTGGGGGTACTGTTACACAATCAAGCTAACCCTAACCCAAGCTAACCCTAACCCGCGAGCAATGTACAATCCTAAGTCAAATTCCTCGTATGTGTACACATACCTGGCAAATAAAACTGATTCTGATTCTGATTCAGATTCAAAGGAGTGTACCTTTAATAAAATAAATAGTGTGCCGTATTAATACTGTATGTTCTTCCCAGTTTGAGTGAGGCATCCATATCTCCCAGTAACATCCCCTTACCCCTGTCCCTCCAAGAGGGCGTAAAAACCAAAACCAAAAGTACACTGTGGCATCTGTGCAACGCTTGCTTAGAAAAGAGAGCCTGGTGTTTTCCACCATGCAAACGGGCTAGCTGGCAGAACAATCAGTCAGCAGATGCTACAGCCAGTCCCAGAGGGGCAGAGCCCATGTTCACCACACCTGCGACACATAAAAACCAGTGTTCACACCTGGAGTGCACAGAGCCCTGCTCAACCCCAACTGGAGCGCCCAGCTGGAGATTTGCTAGGAGGTAGACATGGATACGAATGCCACAGAAATGAGTGTGACCAGTCACCGTGGATGGTAAATACACAAAATCAAGGACCAGTTCTTCTGTCTAGTGTTACAGTGGAATATACAATATATATATATATAATATGTAATGTCCACTAAATGGGATTTTTGATGACTAAAATGATGAGTTCAGCACCAGGCATCTCTGTTGTGTTTCAACTTAACTGCTATTTATTCATCTGGTATTGTTGCGTCGCGTTCTGTAATATTTCATTAAATGTTACTTTGGGGTCAAGTGGTCCGGACACAGCCAATGGGAGCTGCGGAAGGCTGTGCTGAGTAATATTATAGCACAGAGCAGGCATTAAAGAGAGAGAAAATTGAAATGTAGCGACTGCAGCAGCTAGAATGACCAGCGCCACCCAACAGAGTGACCCCTCCGTGACTCTGGCAGACCACCAGAGCCCATCTTTTAAATGCCACCAACACAATGTTTCACAACAGCCAATCAGCTCAACCTGGACACAACTGCAGGCTTTTTTTATTCTAACTGTAAAGCACATTGTATAAAATACTTAGAAAGTGGTCAGTGGTTTGCTGGTGTGTGAGCTCCAGGCAGGGTTGGTTTTATATTGGACACATTTGAGGTTTACTAAAATAATAATGATAAAGAGGATTTCTGAGGAAGGTGTCACTATTGTTGCCCGGTAAATTATTTACCAGCCAGCAATGATAGCAATGATAGCAATGCTCTATGTGTAAGTCCTGACTCCATCGCAAATTATCCACACATGGAAATAAGGATGTAGTATTTTAAGGTAGGCTACACAAATAAAATAAAATACAATATGTGATGTTGTCTTTTTCTGGGCCAATAAATGCCTACTGCGCCAAACAATCCATATCTGAATGGTGTTATATCTTGCCATTCGTTTTAAAAACACAAACCAACTATAGGTTAAAAATGACTTTCAACCTGCTTGCATAACAGACAATAGGCGCCCCAAGCCGAGTGCACACTTCGTCTAATACAGCTACAGGACGTCACAGCGTCATCTGTAGCTGCTCATAAGCGAGTGGAAATAGTGGACTACAAAGACTATATTGCATTCAGGCATTTTTTGGGGTGTTCCTGCATGTGGTTAAATATTTTAGGCCTACGGAGTCATGTGGCAGCCATGTCTCAGGCTCTCAGCTATAAACAATAAACAAGTTTTCAGCGTGAGGTCTGATATGTAGACTATGTTCGACATGCATCTATGATTCGTTAAAGCAGCCAAATGTAGACTACCGTAGGCCTAATCGTCGCGATCTGGAGCGAGGGCAGAAAACAATAGATGGCAACGTATCAGTCACTGCAAAACTCTCGGCGCCTTCATCGTGTCGTTTAAAAACATGAGAAATGTATTCTCATATTTTCTAGGCCCGTTTTAATAATACAAAATCGTAATGGTTTTCCGTGTGGGCTATACTGTAGGCATACTGGCCCTATATGATCCACTCCACTTTATGATTACAGAGGCGAAATAGACCCAAATCCAGAAGCAACAGTGAGACATCGCAGTGGCGAAAATTGCATCTTAGATCCACTTGTGATAAATTAATTATTACTAGAAGTGGGAGCAAATCGGTTGAGTGATTTTCAATTTGGAAAGAACATGTTGATGTGATCATGCGAGTCATTCAAGGCACATAGAAACCTAGATGTGAATTTTCTTAGTTTCCCTTTGAGTTATATATATTTGCAGCGTACAAATAAACGTATTTAAATATTTAGATATACTAAATTGGTTCGCCTGTACACAATAGTAGGTACAGGAAGTTTTTTTTCAGATCAGACTAATTGTAGGCTTGCTAAATGTATAAAATAAATAATAATAGCCCTATAGCCTATTTGTTCTTAAGAGGTGGGCTATAATTAGATTTTTGTCTGCATTTCAAATGTGTTTAGCCTATAGCCTAATTATTCACGCATAAACAGGCGTGTTATAGCTTATAATAATAAAATGGAATAGGTTATATTAATAAAATACAATAAAAAATACAAATAGTAGCCTAGTCTAAATAATAATAATCGTAATGACTCGTAATATTTTGGATCTACAATTATATTAATCGAATTATGGCCTAATTAGTATGCTAGCCTATTAGCCTACTGCCAATGCTTTTACAGAAAAAAACAAAGAAAATCTAAACAGCTAAAAGACAAGCATGCGTTTACATTTTTTTTATTAAATAAAAGTGCATTACATTAACCTGCGATACACAATTGTGCAGGATTCAGTCACTGTTAGGAATTTCAAACATTATAAATAAATGTGTAAGGAAATGTTTTGCGGAGAACGGTGTAGAGAAGGTGATGCAAAATTGTGTCACAGCCAGCTTCTATGTACACGTGACGTGGGAAATTCATCCTCCAAATATATATGATCAAAGGTCAGTGGCCAATAAAGGTTTTGAGGTGAAACGGTAGCCTGCATATTGGAGGGTATAGCCTATAGTTGTATGGAATGCATAGGACTAATTATTACACAAACATACAGTAGACATAGCCTACATGTTAAAATATAACGTATAGTTTTTGAATGCAATGTAGGCTAGATCTGAAGTTACCAGCCTATAAAACAAAATGGTATGCATAAATCAAGTGGAAAAACTCAGCAGTGCGTTCTATACAAAACAATTTTTTTTACACATAAATTATTCACAGCAGTATAATTTCTAGTGGATACAACTCACGTTTATATTTACAAGTAAGTACCATCTTCATAATTTGCAGAAGTCCATTTTGATCGGCCATAAAATGTTCTTCCCATTCTTCCTCTTATATATCGTCGGTTTTGGTGCAAAACTCAGAAAAGTGGACGAAAAGGGGGTCGGAGCGATATGAGCTTATCTGCATAAAGTCTCTTCAGAGTTTTATACCATAGAGTACCATCCCCAGGTCTAGGAACTGTCGTTTTCTGACGTGTGGACGAGCAGGGCCGAACTGGGTTTGTGTTTTTTCAGCAGCTGTGTGATTTTCTCGTCGTCCGAGTTCGGGTCCAGCGGTTTGTTATAATCGTCGTCGTCCTCCTCGTTCTCCGAGGTACCCTTCAGTCTCTCCGTCTCAGAGTCCTGTTTCTTCTTGGCCGAGGCCATTTCTGCCGCGTGCCGCTTCCGCCACTTGGTTCTCCTGTTCTGAAACCACACCTGGACAAAGTGCAAACAAAGTCAGTCGAAAGCCGTGTCTAAATATTTTATTTTGAAAAGAACGTTTATTCTCTTCCCTTTTGTAATTAAATTGAATTTATTATAATATTATCATGAGGCTAACTGATGGGCCTACACTTTAGAAAGACGATTTATATATATATACAGGCCTATATATATATATATATATGCCGGAACCATTGTTAATAAAACGATAAGATACAATCTACAAACATAAATATTAATTAGCGCGGTTCCAGAATAAAATAAAAATAATCCCGACTTCAGAATTAAGTGAGCTAAACATTTCGCCTATAACGCGTATTGCCTAATGCAGTGCTTATAATGCAATAGACTATAATTATTATAAAGCCTTCACAAATCGACAATTAGGCTACTGCAACATTCAACTTCTGTTTAATTACACATTTAAGACCGATATTATGCCTACTATTCCTCACAAATTTTAGTCATGGAAAACGATCACTAAAATAATAGGCCTACTGTAAATAAAATATATGGGCTAGGCTACTTTAGGCGATGGGTTCACATATCTCATTTAATCATATTAAATTGGATAATAAATCACATTTTGCGGGCCAACTGCTGAAACAAAACAAAAACGTGTCATGTCTGCTAAATGCTTAAATGTAAATGTAAATGTAATGTCTGAAACGGGTGCGTTTTTCTCCGCCAACCAAGTCAGGCACGGGAACCAGTCCTCACCTTGACTTGGCTCTCGGTCATTCCCAGGGAGTAGGCAAGGCGTGCCCTCTCGGGTCCGGCCAGGTATTTAGTTTGCTCAAAAGTCTTTTCCAGGGCAAAAATCTGCTGGCCAGAGAACGTGGGTCGCGTGTGTTTCCTTTTGCCGTCTTTGTCCAGCAAGACGGAATTCTGATCTGGAACGATAAAAGAAACCCCGATTAAAATATAACGACCTGTATTTCAGAAACAGATCGAGCGTTCGCGCCTCGACTGATTCATCGCCACTCTATAAGTGTGGGCCTATGTCTGCTACAGAACTACAGGATTTTGGTTTTTAAGAGGCCACATTTCAATATCACAAATAGGCCTAGCCTTCAAAGAGCGTAAAATGAAAATGCGCGTAATTTGTAAACTCGTCACATTCTCACTTAGGTGCGTTATTCGAAATAATAGTAGGCTGTAGTATTGTATATAAGTGCGTGTGAACACATTTAGAGCTAACATCACACATTATTGCGCGGAACCGGCAAGAAGTTCGCCACACTTACGAGGCGAGCACGCGAACCGGGCGTCCCTCCAGTGGGGGCTCTGCATGACCCCCGGCCAGAATATGGGGGTCCTGCCGGGCAGCTCGGCGAGGGGCTTCGGGTAACGCGCCACGGCCACCGCGGCCGCGGCCGTTGGGCTGAAGTACAGTCCCGGTGGCGGAGGGGGGCTCAGGCTGCTGAACCGAGGCAGCCCGGACAGGATCCCCGCCGATGAGGACGCGGCGGCCGCGGAGGAGAAGACCAAGGGCCGGTTGAGGATGTCGTTTATTCCGTGGGGCGTTGCGGCCGCGCATAGCTGTGGCGAGCCCAGACCCGAGGAGGAGGAGGACAGACCCGCGCTGGAGCCTTTGCTGCCCGGGGAGGTGGACAGCGCGACGCCTCCCGGATTCGGGGACGCGACGGTGGGCGAGGTGGAGGAGGACAAGTGGTACGAAGGGTACAGCGGGGTCTTCATCTCGGTCATGCTGTGCAGAGCCGCTAGAGGAGGGGTGCTGAGGAGGAAAGCGCTCGGTCGAGACCCGTCCATCTGACCCACGGCTAACATCACCGACGCCAACGTGGATCAACAACGTCTCCAAGTTTCCCCTCCCAGCACTTTGCTTCCAAGACGTCTCTTCTTTAGAAGTGTGGATGTGAGACTGTCAAACTATAGAGGCACTTGGACAAGGCGAGCGCACTACAGTGTCCGAACTAAGAGCACATTTAAACAAACTACCGCTATTGTTTTGATCGAGTTTCTGTGTCCATTTACAGCTTTGGCAATAAAATCCGTTTGACAACCGCCAAAAAACGTGAAACAGGTTGTCGAAATGCGGCGCATGGTGCGGTTGACTGCGGCTCACTTCGGCCTGAAACGACGGAAGACGATCGCTTCGCTCTGCTCAATGAGCTCTTTGATATAATAAAACATTATCGTCTGTTTCCAGCGTCTATTGCGTCAAAAGTCAAAGTTTGAGGGGGGGACGGGGGGACGGGAGAAGAAGGGGTGTTCCTGCCGGGATTGGACGGACTGGTTGTGACGTGGACGCACCGAGATTTCGGAGCACGTCCTCATTGGTTTTTCCATCGCCACTTTGATTTACACTCTACACAGATGGAAAAGTAAAAGAATTAGACTATGGGCCTCCTATATAGGCCTACTCATTGTTACATATTCTTTGTCAGTCCAAAAAGGATCTTGAAAAAGAGCATTAATTTATATTTTCATACCCAAACAGACCTCAAAAGGAAAAACAATAGTATGGTGAAGCCACAGGTGTCCCGTGGCTTCACCATATTTTATTAGGCTATCGACGAGCCTTTAAATTGGTGGGGAGAAACGGGAGCACTAGGCTAATTTATATATTGTTCATGAATTAGGCATTGGGTTACGCATGATAAACGCACGTTTCTTATATCTTTGCGGGTTATTACAACAATAGGCTACCCCAAACGGACCATTCAATGTGTAGCCTATGCCTATACACATTTCACAAATATGCCTAATATCTTAGAGTAACAAGTAGGCCTAAGCGATCCACGTTTAGGCCTACCAACGCAGTTACCATCGCAATGTTTACCATCGCAGTTAGGACAACGCTAAGGCTTTCCAATGAGTTATCTTTCTGGGTCTGGGTCACAGGCCTACAGCAAAACGGAGTTAATTGGTAATCCCGCTTTGTCCGCAAAATATAGGCTAAAGCTATTCGGGAAAGTTATAGTTCATGCCGACACGCGATGCATTAAATAAAACACAGCTTGTGCCATATGGCTTACATGACCCAGGCTATATAGGCCCAATTTAAATACTCCAATTAATACAGAATTATCAATTATCCGATTTACGCTAGTCCTACAGTTTTAGTTTAGGTGCCCCAGGCTATCGAATACAAAATATGTAGCCTACATTTCTGCGTAACTGGACAGATTATCTAAATGAAACGGACAGCTCCACAAATTGGACATCAAACTATAGGCCTGGGCCTACTGATATAATAGGATAGCCTATATGCGATATATAATAATAGACCTAGAAACTAAAGGCAGGCCTAATAATGGGCACATCCTGTCCAACCTTTAAAGCAATCCCTGTGGTTTAGGGCTGCCATTTCGGTTCTTGTGATCAACGACGTAGACCTGTAGTCTAGTAGCTAGGCCTACATAGCCAACCGAAAATATCAATTTGAGTTTTCACAAGATGTCATGAAGGAATATGCCTAAACATTCACAATAACCATAGAGCTAAATTCTCAATGTTAGGCATCAGTCACTGAAAACAGATTAGACCCTAGTGACTAGAAACTAGAGGAACATAGGCTATTCGCCCATTGCGTTTTGATATAAAGAAAGAAAGCTTTTATAGACAACTGGCCTGGAGTTAAGCTACAGCTAAATTAGCTCTGATAAATTCGAAAACGGCGAATGCAGCATTAAGGCTTTAAGAGCAGGCATGTAGCCTGTCCAGATTTTTTTTTCTCAGTTCTGGTATTTTACCAATCCCAGATGTGCAGTGAAGGCAGTTATGGGGCACTTCTCATTTGTTGGCACACAACCGTTAAATCCGTCACTCATCTTTCCACAATAGCTCAACTAAAACTGTTCACGCTCCAAATATCAATTCAGTGTAGTTAGCCTACGTTTCGTAAAGTTGCATGTGATGGAATGAAGGGGAACCAACCTCCATTCAGAGCGCCCGTCCGTCAGAACTGAAAACATTACACTAGCGCCATCTTGTGGTCAACAAGTGCATTAGCGTGAACGGTTGAGCAAATGTAGGTCTGCTGGGACTTCGTAAGTTTCATAGTGATTGAATAGTGCTTTCTTAAACCCAGTCGGGAGAGTTTGAGAACGATTCCCCAACAATTAAGAGCTAGCTTTCCAACGCGTAGGAAAGTATAGGCTACAGATGTAAGGGAACGTGTCCACCCCAAACACAGGCCTACCAATTACAAAATATATGTACATTTATATGGAGGCTAAATGAAGCTCGCTGGTTTGGACATTGTTTAGTTAAGGGCAAGTCCCATGTTTATTTTTCTGAGGAAGGTCTTATTTAGGGGGAACAAAATAGACTATTATGACGGTTAACACGAGATGCCGGATTTAAACTGGCAATGTAACAGTTCGCTACTCATTGCAAGTCGATTCACTGGTAGGAAGCCAGCAGATGCCAAGCTCCATGCGCATAAACAGAAAAACAGCGGTCTGAACCAGACACTAGAGGGCAGTGGTGGGTTAGTTAATAGGCCGCTAGTTTTGTGTAACCTTTACAGATTACAAAAAAAAAGTTGGTTACCTGAAACCCTAATACGGATTGAAAACGAAAAACGCCAATTTTTTTTTTTTTCTTTTTTTAAAGATTCAATTAAGATGTTTAACTTACAATTTAAAGTTGAAACCTATACATGATGAAATTGTATTGCATTTCCAGCCATCATAGCCAAACATTTCATCCTATATAAAAACATCTCACCTAGGAGGGAAGAAAGAGGCTTATGCCTCATCTACTGGTGGAACTGCTCTAATGAATGTAGATAAACTCTTAAACACCATTCTTATAACCATTAATGAAGCACAAAAAAGATTCAAGAAGCGGCACCATTTTAAGAAGTATTCCTTTTATTTACATTTACTCCCGTGCCATGAGTTTCTGCTTCTTCAGCTTCTTCTGGGAAACCTGCAAGACAAGATACTCAAGTTATCAACCGTTGCCCTCAGAGAAGGTACGTTTCTTTTGCACAGCGTTGCCTCAGCGTTGGTGTTTTTGTTTCATGGGTAATCCAAAGGTGTCCTAAGTGGTCATCACGGCAACAATGGAAAACGGCCCCGCGAGTAAGTCGGGGGGTGGGGGTGGGGTGTCGTGGTCGGGGGTCAAAACGGGCGCCGATGTTCGCGTCTCAACTGGCACGTACCTTTTTCTTCTGAGCCACCTCCTCTTCCGGCTTGGGAACGATCTGCTCCTTCTCCGTGAGGATCATCTCAATGTGGCACGGGGAGCTCATGTAGGGGTTGATGCGTCCGTGGGCACGGTAGGTGCGCCTACGCATCTTGGGAGCCTTGTTAACCTGGATGTGCTCGATGACCAGGGAGTCCACATCCAGACCCTGCAGCGACAGAAGTCAGCCTTACTTTTTTTAGTCACCCGGACTCGGGACAAAACCTCAAAGATACATTCTAGTTTTAACAGGACGCTTTATACAAAGGGCGCCCAAGTTGCAACCCTGATGAACCCTTATCATGTCTCATAGAATATAGGGACACAAATACAATGGTTTAGGCTATTTTTGCTTAATATTGAGAACAGCTGCATCCCATTTTGGGAAAGTGTTTCGGTGTACAGTTTAACAGGCATCACAACGTTCTACTTTAATATACCTTCAAATGTACAAACGAAAATCTTGTCTTGTAAATGCAGACCAATACGGTCACAGCCGCCTTATTTTAGGATGCATCCCTACACTTGTGAAATGTGCTTCATCCATTCCGAGGTCTACACTGCATGGTTGCACCCAGAAACTAGATCAAATGTGGACATTACCGTCTCTGCATAAACTCCACAACTACGTATAAAAACACTAATCTAACAGTGTTGAGGAAAGGGAACTATGTGAGTCACACTGTGCCTGACATGCGATTGGTGAGGTGAGACAGTATACCCGTAAATAAGGAGAAAGAGAGCTCAAAGCATCAATCAACTCAAGTTTAATTAGGGAACTCTAAACTCACCTTGAGCTCAGCATTACTCTCTGCATTTTTGAGCATGTGAAGGAGGAACTCTGCACTTTTCTTGGGCCAGCGTCCCTGTGTCCAACCAAACTGCTTGGCCTGGAAAAGTACAGTGTTTTTTTTTTTATGTAGCATTGCTAATAGAGCACAAAACGGAAAGGCATCACCAGTTTGATTCAAGCCCCAAAAGCTGCTCAGTTCAAAAAGAGTGTTTTCATCTTTAAATTCAAAGGTGTCCTAAGATGTCATCATTGCAACTTTTAAATAAAAGAAATACGGCATCAAAAAAATTCTCCGTCATGGCTTCTCCCACATGCAATAGATTCAATTCTCATCAGTAGTTAACAGAAACTCACCTGGGCACACCTTCCAACACCTCCATTGTAACGCCGGAAAGGGACACACTGGTGCTTCACCGTAACATCCCTCAAGTATTTGTTAGCCTTTCGGATGTGCATGCCCTTGATGGCCTGGGCGGTTTCACGGGTGTTCTGTTGACATTTACAGTCAGAGACGTTAACAAGACTACAGGCTCGCGAAATTTCATGACTACGCACATTGAACTGAGGATTAGATATTTGAACATTGGTTGGAAAAGAGTAACATTACAAGTGGTCCTTTAGCAGATGCAGTTATCCAAAGCAACTTTAAGGTTAAAATAAGTATTAAGGATTGAGGGTTGATTAGCTTGCTCAAGGATGCTTAGAGATAATGGCATACCAGAGCAAACCCTGGGCCTTTCAGCTTGGGAGTAGCCCTAGGCTAGGCTATCCTGCGCCATACATCAAGCAGGTGTCAACACATTTGATGGTTTGCAAAAAAAAAAAAATATATATATAGATCGGGTCAATTGAGTACAGAATTACACTATAGATTATTAGTTCTTAACAGAAGAGAAAAGGATTCAATGCTAGCGTGGCATCTTACCTTGAAGTGAACCCTAAGGTTGGAGCCCCTCGCCTTGCATGCTACGGAAGAACGACAAACTATTACAACATAAACTAGATAAAAAGTAACAACGGCTATTGAAATGACAGGTAGCTCAGGCATATTTTAATTTCTTTTCATAAGCAATCCAAAGGTGTCCTAAGCTGTCATCATTGCGACCCAATGCAAGACCAATTTTATTTTTGAACGCTGTTAGAAAATAAAAACATAAATACTACTCACATTTAGTAGGGTTTTCGGGGTCGAGGGAGTAGCGAACCATTTTGACAGGTCTGTGGAAAGCAAGAAACGCGTTCAACCATTTCTATTATTTTGGATTCCCTGAGAGGCTTCCTTGCTGGCCCAAATAACGTTACGGTTTAGATGCGAATACAAATGCAACGCTAACCAACATGCATATTGTAATTTTCTAGTGAACCTAGCAAATCCATAGACAATATTAAAGACAACTAATGTAAATAAGATCATGATCATAGTCGCCGGTAAAAAATATGTACCTGGCTTAAATAGCCCAAAGCTAATACTGTATACTCCAGACCAAGTATATCATAAAATATTGAAAAACTAAATGGACTAACACACTCATATAGATATATATGTTACTCCTATATATGTGCAATAAGTGCCCATCTCGCACATATTAATTAAATGAAGGATGCCATAGATTTTAGTAAGATTGTAAGACTAATCGGGTCCTCTTTAGCATTGTAGCTCACTTACTTCTCAGGCCACGCTAGGGAAAAGGAAGTGCATTGAATTCTGGGAGAAGATGTCGTGTGAATGTTCTCGCGAGATCAGATAGGCATTTATGATGTTTTCGGTTGACTAGTCCCGTAGTGAATTTATCGTCTATAATAGTGGCGTTCTTTATTTGTACAGTTACGACATATAATAGATAGGCAAAGTTACATATTTTTACGCAGGACTACATTCACTTTGTGATGTGTAACATGGCGTATGTGGGTGATGCTTCGTTTGTAAATATAATGTAAAATTTTAAATAGAATAGGCTATTGCCTATAATATGGAGATTCATTTAGTTGGCGAAGGATTTATCAGATTATAAACATTGTAAGAGTGACCAACCAACAAATGTTTTCAATCAATACGGTTATCTCAACAACAGAGCTGATTAGAGCAATCTGTGTGCTCCTGATGTTTCTCTCTTATGGTTACCATTTTGAAGAGCAGCAATTTTATTACTTACTTATTTATTCACTGAATAAATAAGTAGTGCTAGCACAAACAAGCTTCTGTTTTTTCCCCTGAGTGCCAAAGGCCAATCAGGGCATGTATTTTAACCAAAAGGTATATTTGATTGTTTTATTAAATAATCTAAAACAAATACAGTTGAATTATATTATCTAAAATAAATAACACAAGAAAACAGCAATACTAAAACCAGTCGTGGTTTATTGGTATTTGGTATTTTACGTTGCCCTGTGACATATTTAAACCAGCTACATATAAAACCTTTAAGTGCACTCACATTGCCAAGTGAGTCATGCACAACATTACACTGTAAATAATGTCAAAGCTAGTAGTGACATTTTGTGTCAACATACAAAAATAAAGATATTATGTACAAAAGAAAAAAGTTTGACATATTGCAGCATTTTCTTACACCAGTGAAAAACACCTAGAAATAAATTCAGCTATCCAAAACAGACAGGTACTGTCGTGTAAAGACGATTTAAAACCCCTGGAGACGTGCTCACTTAGTTTTTTCTTTGCATACCACAGCCTTTTTATTTACAAAGAACACGAGAGGGGAAATCCGTTCGTTGTAAATAAAACACATTGGGCATGGTTTAGTCAGAGACCACTAATAAATATATGTACAAATCCAGATTCATTTTAATATTCTTGGCATAAAGATTGTCCATAGATCTTATTGATTTACATAATTTATCATGATTCCGCCCAACCACCAAATGAGTTTTGTACAATCAGGTCATTCAGCAAACGCTTTTATCCAAAGCGACTTACAATTACATGCTGCTATTACATGGAGCAGGTAGGGGTTAGGCATCTTGCTCAAGGATGCTTACAGGTAGGCCAACGCTGGGGCTGGAACCCACGACCTTCCGGATAACCCATTTAGAGAATGAAGAAGAAGTTGATTTTCATCACAATGTAAGCAGAGAAGTACATTTACAGATATAAATAAATGAAAGACTCGACCACTCTTTTCCCACTGATAAACATCTATTCCTGCTAGCCAGCTCTCTTCAGTGTCACCAGGGTCAAACAGAAATACGTTTCAGTAGTTATCAATAAACACAAGGATCAGTATGAACATGTAAGAAACATATTACCATTATTAAAATTTTGTGAAATTTTCGCGACAATTTGGAATTTGTACCCATAAAAAAAAATCTATTTCTAAATCTACACATATTTGCATGGTTGAGAGTTACTGTTTGGTGCATCTGTGCAGGACATGTATGTTTACACCTTGAGAAGAGGATTCAGTGTGTTTTGTAATAAATTTCTGTCAAAAGATTGTAAAGAATTACAGTTACAAATATTTAAACAATACAGCCTTACTCCTTTACATGTATTACATAGCGGTCAATAAAGAGCAGACATACAGTAATATGTAGACAATGAAATTTGTTTTCAAGTGACGCAGTTTGATAGTGTTCAGACATCGGGGGTGTGCCAGTTTACATTGCCTTTCATTTTTACCACAGGATTTGTTAACAGTAAGCCCAGAAGAAAATAACTCCAGCTCAATTCCTGTTTTGACGTATTTTCGGACACAGTCAGTCGTCCTGACAACTCTAGAAACCGCTCCTTAACAGCTCTAGGCTCTAACGAACACCAAAATAAGATAAAATGAAGCGTGTAAGACATCCTGTCATTTGATAAGGAACCACTCAGTATATCCACCTCACTCGAGAGGTGTGGTTAAACCTGGCCTTCCAATACTGCCAACGTCATAATGGCGCAGGGAAAAGAAAGAGGCCTGTGATGGAATCACATTAAAATTATAATAAAAATGAACATGCGCTGAAAGAGCAATCTTTGAGAAACAATATACTCTACAGTTCACTTACACATAGCAAATCTACCATCCTGATGAATTCAGCTCTGTTTGAAGTGCAGTGTGACATTGACAGGCTATGTGTGTCCGTAAGACTGGCTTTGGAAAGTCGTGGGGGGGGGGGGGGGGGGGAGAGACAACAATTGTTGGGGCAGGGGGCAGCAATTTAAATCGACACTGGGGGGGTTTTGGGCCCAAAAAACCATGCCCC
>JAOEHI010025706.1:0-26105 GCA_025447815.1 Percopsis transmontana
TAATCTCTTAAGAGTCGCCTAAAACCTAAACACTGGAAAGTTCAGGATTGTAGCTTTAACCTGTTTCAAGGCATACCTATTTGTATTACATCTGCAAACATTTTTTAATGAGTCTTTAATTTTGTTTGGTGAAAATAACTTTCAAGGGTTTCAGTCATTAACTGAGACAAAAATGTGTCTTTAGGAACTACCACTTACCACAGCAAATGGTTGAAACTTAACAGTAACATTGAAAAACAAAATCAAATAATCTGAAACATATATAAGGTTTTAAAAATCACTTTTTTCTTCCTTGCTGGTTAATTCACGTTTTACATTGGGACTATAGTTTGAGGGATGATAAAATCTGCATTTAGAATCTACTGCATTTTTACTGCAATGCGACATGCAAAGTTAACAAGTTCATGTTCAACATGTCTAACTGAGGCCCAAGAGAATAATACCCCTAAACATAAGTCATTCAACATTGCTGAAAGCTTTCCCAAGATAATGGTTGTGGTCAGAGCTTCGTTCTCACGCCCACTCGCTGTAAGGAAGGCCTCTTATGAGATGTCCACCTCCCAGTGGACACTGAATGACATCAGCATCCGGCCCAAATCTACACACAGCTGCTAAAACCATCAGTCCAATAGGAGGGAAAACACAAAGCCATATGTGAATTTCTCACAGCCAAGATACCAGCTGTAAAGTTCTGTATCCGACACATAGAGTGATGAAATGCATGTGTCTTTTCCGGCATACAGAGTGTGACTGTGAGAGCGGCCACTGTGATATACACACCGGGGAGTGTCTTCCAGAAGCTGCAACAGTCAATTCCTGCAACATCAGTAAGTAGGTTTAAGGGTACAATATTATTCATGATTTCCTCCCCAGCTCACTGCTTTTGTTTTGAAACACGACTGTGCTCAAAAGTATACAAGGTTGTAAACGGAGGGGTAGAGAACGTGAGCCTATGAGCATGTTTGGGGTGGAGTAGAGAAGACTAAAATCCACTCAGCAAACTAAAGTTTTTGTAATGCTGGTTTAAACCGCAAGGGTAATTCCAGTAAGTACATGTCCAGTACTATATCAAAAGCCAATTAAAAACAGGCAGAATATGAGAATATGCACTATGTACAGTATTACAGTACAGATTAGAATCAGGTCAAATGTTCAAATAAACATTCATTGTCCACTCGGGTCCCTGTTTGTAGGTTGTGACGAGTGTATCTGGCATCTGATCGGAGACATGAAACAGTCCAATAAGACCTTAGACCAGCTCAGGGTCAGCGTGTTGAACATTTCAACTGGTGCTGCAGCTAATGACAGACTCAAGTACTACAACTACACTGCTCACCGACTGCAGGTAAAGAAAATATACATACTCAAATAAGAATAAGATTAAGGTATTATGAGTAGCAGCTAGCATACGTCCTCTCCTCTGTTCCATATAAAGTCTGTCAACAGTCCGCATTTAAAAGTTTGGAACTTTTTTGGCTAGATTGCACATGTAGCCTACGGTATTTCCTTATTGGTGACTTTGTTGCATTCACCTTGCAATAATTGCCATGAAAAGTATCATGCTAATCGTTATGCAAATTGCCATGCCAATATTTTTTGAAATATCGTCCAATGAGTGTTGGGATACTAAATAATTGTATTACTGATCTAAATGTTTCAATTGGGGTCAAAGTTAGAAATGTTTGGCTGGTAGCAAACCAGGGGGGACAGACAAATGCTAAGAAGGTTGACAATTCATTTGGACATTGATTTTGTTATTAACAGTGTAACAATGTATTCGGTATAGCTAAGCTACATAAAATCATTATTGATTGTCAAGGGCGCTTGACCTTGACCAAGTGGATTATATTTTCATGTCTGTGTTAAAGGTGTACTCCTTGAATGAATTATAGCGCCTCCAGGACCTCCACCATAGCTTACTGTTTTGATTCAATGTCACTGTATGGGCATAACAGTTGCTGTAGGGGGATGGGCATTCTATTATGGGAGGGACATGCACTCCCTGAATTTAAAAAAAACTGCGTTTTTGTAATGATAGTGTGGTGTCAACCACAAGGGGAAGTCCGGACACAAATTGGGGCATGTACCTTTAAATGTGTTGACCCACACAGTTTGCTGTGTTCTCAGGCTCAGTTTCTAGGTTGGAGGAACAAGTCGTCTTTAATGAAAATCCAGACAGCAGAGCTGGAGGACGCTACAGACGCCATTGTCTCAGAAATGGAACAGCTGGGAGAAATGGTCAGCAGACAGCTGTAACCTTCTCTGTACACACTACACATTCAAGAGGCAGTTTGATTATTGCACTTATACACAATTTATACAGTCCAATTAATCCTTAATATAACAAGAACTATAATAAGTAGCAGCACCAAGAGTAACCAAACCTCTACAGGTTGAACAAAGATTAGTGTGTACAAAGTAATGTCACTTGCCACACAAAATATAGCAAATCACCTTATATTAGTTTGAGCCAATAAGATTACAGTAAAAGGCGGACACAGATGAAACAAATATATGAATAGCCAGTTAAAAGCTAAGCGACATACATGTGTTGACTGTTGTTGACTACAATGAAAAATAACGACAGATTCTGTAGAGCTGATAGTAAAGGGGAAGGTCATTCTATATAAGTGTCTGATGTAAGTGATTTGTGAGTATTGATTGGTGGCTTGTTTGGCTTTCTAGGAGACTATATTGAAGTCCCTGGGGGAAAGAGTAGATGGAGAGACTCTACAGACCCTCACCGGGGCTGAGCAGGTCAACACGAACCTCACTGCTCTCTATGTGCTCATCGAACGTAAGGGACAGCTATCCTTGCAATGTTTAGCAAAGACACTGTTATGTTATTGGAACGTTGAGCATACAGTCGAATCATTTTTTATTGTACATGTTTAACTTTAATTTGTTGTTATTAGTGGAATTGGTCTTCCCAAGCCCTAGTGAAACCAACAGTATAACATGAAACCTAAAATACACCTAAAATGATTTCTGCCATTAAATAGATTCCGAATGTCAAGAATTATTTCATCTTTCAAAAACATACAGACTTTGGATGTGTAAATGAAAGGAGCATGTTATCTGTATGAAATATTTTGGGAGTACTGATCTAAAAACATATTACATCTGTCTAAATTGAATATGGTTGTGGTTCACTATTCTGTATGATGTTGTGTCCTATTTCCTTGACTGAATATTTCATATCTGTGTACAGGGATGATCCATGACTGGCAAGAGTACAGCGTCTACCAAGAACAGGACCCAGAGATGGTTCGACATGGTACAGAAGATGCACGCGAGATGGTGGCCTGGATGAAAAACCTGGACCTGTCCCCACTAGAGCCCACTACCACGGACGAGTCGACTGAAGCCCACGACTGTAAGAGAAAAAAATGCTAACAGACATACACTGGTCGAACAAAACACAAGTTTAGATAATATGCCCTTTTTGTCCCATTTGAACTTGTGTAACCTTGTGTAACATACATTTAGATGCAAATGCAGTGATTAGTAATTTAGACTATTTGCTAATTTGCTAAGTTCTGTAGGAATTTATTAAAGCAGAGCCTATTGTAATGTTAAGTCAAAAAAGGAGAGAATTTAAAGTTTGAGTCAGGTTAAACAGTCGGTGCTCATTCCTCCAAATATCTGAATCCCAAAATCCCCTAGTGTTTTGTTTTCCGCCATTAATATTTAGTTTAATTATGTAGACGTCTCCTTCCCCATACGCGCACACTTCAACATGGACTATTGTGTGTAGATTAAATTCTAATCAAATCAATTGTCATTACATCTTGTAATATGTAAAAATTATCATGAAAAGCAAAGCACTGCATAATAGCCTAAAACGCAGTACTGTATTATTTTCAAATGTATACAATAGATAAATGCTTTCACTAGCTAGATACGCATACACATTATTAACTTGTTTAATACTCTTAAGTATTTTATTAGAAGTTTGTTTCAAAGAGTTTAACTTTAATGCCTACTGTATATACTACTGTATATATAAAGTATACTATGTCATAAATACAGTGCAAACTATCATATACAATGATCATAGCCATGGCATGCGACATAATTTCTACAGGCAATGAAAGCTTTTCACAGAGGTGTAATAGTAGATTCCCTTACATTAATTCTATGTTTATTTGATTTAAGTATGCCAATATACCAGCACTGAAAATGTATTGTTTGCTTCCCTAGTATTGTCTAAACTGGTGTGGAACGGTCCCATAAAGACCGATGTGTTACGCATCACATACATGTTTACCCTACTATGACATATCTAACCCGTTGAGATTATCCAGCTAACCTGTTCAAAGAGGATCAATTCACTTGTTGTTGCCCTGTGTGTCTTTACAGTACTCCGACGCGTCCGTCAGATGGAGAAGAAGTTGGTGAGCACCAACAATCGTGTCGACCCCATCAGGGAGGTCCTGTCAAGTTTCATCACCCGGTTGTCAGACAACCAAAAGCTTCTCCAAACTGCCGCACACAACGTGAAGGATACAGAAGACAGAAACAGAGCCAACAGCTTCAAATTTCAGAGAAATGAGGTATAGCCTTCCAACCTCTAGCGGTGCATGCAAGCCTTCTTTTGGTCTGGTTTTCTTTCTTTACACCTTTACACACTGTGTCAGTGGGGTTTTATTAGCATCACTCCTAGCATCAATCCTAGCCTTGTGATACCATCCAGATCTTGCAAGCTCCAGTTTGATTTCACCACGACTATCAGTCCGGAACCCCTCCATTGAAAAGCGTTTGTCATAAAGGCGGTGCAAATACATTTCAATCAAACTTTCTTACACACTATCGTATACCTTCATCTCAACCAATTAGAACGTGTAACGTCAGGTAGTGCACAGACAGGTGTAGTAATGTAAACAGTAACCGACATGCAGTATCCATAGAATTTAGGCAAAATGTCTGTTAATGATACTTGCCGTCTTTATAAGACAAATCTTCGTGTAACGGGTACTTTTTCTAACACAAAGCTTATATTTTGCACAGAAAATCTAAAAGAACGGCTAGCAGAATTCGGTGTCAGATTATCTCCAATACCTGAACGTTCAATTCGAATATGCATCAAATTATTTTGCGCAGTTGGAAGAATCGAGGTAAATCTAAAGCAAAAAAATGGGTTAAAGGCATGTTTCGATCATTGGAATTGGGCAGGGGTGGGGGGTCTTGGATAAAAGCATCAGCTAAATGACCTGAGAGCTGAGTCCTATCTTATCCATTCATTTTGGTATTGGGACCAGTACAGGGTCTACAATGTGGAATGTTGAATGAGATGATGTTGAATGTTTTTTCAAGTAAGAAAACAAAGACAAATTTAGATTATGGTCTATGTGGTCTATGCCTTTAATGTTAGTTGGGCACAGGCCTAGATGATGTATGATGTATGGTAATAACACCTCAATAACGCCTACCTCAATTGGCATGTTGATAGTGTCTTTGGTTCTGGTACAGCATAGTGTGGGTCTGTTTCAGCTGCTGTTGTGTGTGTCGGTCTGACTTGCTGGCAGTTTTGCTTTAGAATACTTTGTTGGTGACAACAAAGTAGGAATGGCAAAGTGGGAATGGCAATTAGCTAACTCGCGTTGATGTCGTCATCTTAGGAAAAACTTGAATGAGATGATGTTGAATGTTTTTTCAAGTAAGAAAACAGAGACAAATTTAGATTATGGTCTATGTGGTCTATGCCTTTAATGTTAGTTGACCTACTTTGATCACAGGCCTACATAGGTGTTCATAGTTGTTCATTATCGCTGGCTTGGTGAGAATGAAAGGTTGTTGCAAAGAGGCCTATTAGGGGACAAAATTACAAAATAACTGCCATAATCATAGCCAGTGTTTACTGTACACACTGAAATATTGCCTTGCTAATTATAATCCCTTAAACGTTCTAAAATATTCACACATACACACTATTTTTAGTTTAAATAATCTCAATGTACCCATTGAATTCGATTAATAACACATTTGTAGTAAATTGGGGTAATATTTAGTATGATGATTTTGTATACATAGAATTTACTATGTAGAAATTCATAGTTGTTACACATACAGTAATTCAGGACAGTAGCTGCCATTTACTGTATTTCGTTTTGTACTAATGAGGTTCAAAAACCCGGAATGTATTTCAATATATTTTCAGTGCAATTAAAAACAGTAACTTTAGTTTTGAGAGTTACATGGTCCTGGTTATGAAAAACTGTGCTGTTATTGTTGAATATCATATTTCCATGTCGTTGGTTAGTAAACCTTTGTGAAATAGATACAGACACTGAGGTCATGCCCCAATTAATGTTGCACATCAGCTGTTGCTAAAATTGTTGTGTGTGTGGTGTTTGAGTATGTGTCACTGAGTCCATTTTCCTGGTGTGCCTGCAGGCATGTGTGACGGTGTGCTATCAAGCTCAGAGATTACTGTGATCCGGGTTGCTTGTGTATATCAGTGGTGAATGAATGGTGCACTGTAAACAGGGAGGCCCTCTTAATCTGGGGCTCTTCCTATCTTCACCACAGACAGGATAACAGCAGCCTTAGTCACAGCAAGCACACAGTTAAGTAACAGTCGAGAATAATAATCTAATCATTATTCCAATCCTTAACTCATATTACTAAAATTGATTGTAAACTATGAGAAGTTGAAAAGCAAACTAATGTTACAAAACCTCTACATGTATGTAAACCATAAAAAAATGACTTAATTATTACGTTTATAACTGTCTGCTTGGAATGTTTGTATTCATCACGTGACTTTTAACAATTGTTGACAATGGCTGAAAATATCACCCACTACATGAACGCTCCTCTAAACTAAGGTTGTTTGAAAAAAAAGGATGATGATCAAAAAGACTAAAACTAAACTATAAAGTTTGTTGCTCAAATCCTCAACTGAGCTGAAATACAATAAAGACACATTTAAGTTTAAAATTATACTTTTTTTCACCAAATGTGACTGATTTACCAATGTATCCTGTTGTGTCTCCCAGGCTAAACAGCAGAGGCTGGCTGAGGAACACTCTGCTGTGAATGACACGTTGGAAATGGCGGGTGATATTATCTCACAAACAAAGAGGACTCTGGTTGAAGTGGACGATATAGTGCAGGTGAGGCTTAGCTAACAACATGACAATATTATTTAACTAGAAGTCAGGAACAGTGAAGTTTCAAGAGCTTAGGGTCAAGGGGTCAGCCTTAAAACTGCAATCTTTAACTTTCAAGTTAAAGTCTATGCATTTAGGAGACATCTATGTGGTAAGTGATCCCTTCTAAAACAAGCAGGTCTTCATAAATGTGAAGTATCATTATTTAATTGTTATTGTATTACCTCAATCAGCCTGAAATAGCTAGGGAAAGTACATTTATTTATGTGGAAAAAGTTGAGAATGTAGCTTTACATAACCTCGTTTGGGTCCCTAGGGGTGGAAGATTGGAGTCCCTTCTGTCTGGCATTACTTGAGTTGTCTTCATGGCTCAGTATGCATCATAATCAAATATGCTGCGATATAGATCGCAAAATATCAGCCCCTGCATTGAATTTTTTCATGAAATAGAATCCCGAGCGCCTGCCTGAGTAAAATTCTAAGACCAGCCAATTTGATTTGAAAGCAATTTGTGGATTGGGGGAAATTGAATATACTGCAAGCGGCCTCCTCAGCCGGCTCCCCACTTTTTAGTGAAGTGGTTCTCTATTAAGTTACTCTGAAAGGAAATACAATCATCCCAAGATAACAATGTTACCCCAGGTTTAGAACTTGTGTGTGTGTGTGTGTGTGTGTGTGTGTGTGTGTGTGTGTGTGTGTGTGTGTCTCCTTTTGTGAGACTGCGTGTGTGTCTATGCATGTGTATACATATTTCTCCTCAAACTTATACTTACATCTATCTATTGCTCCCTATCATATTAAAACTATTGTTTCAAGGTCATAGTCTTAAAACTAGAAATGTAACACGTAACACAAGATCATCCTTTATTTACAAGCTATATAGTAAATAAATTCTCGATGTTCATATAAATCTATCTATCTGTGTGTGTGTGTATGACTGTGTGTGTACAGAATGTAACAGAGTATCACGCTTCAATCGATGGCGCTGGCGAGAAGCTGATGGAGAAGATGGAACGTCTGTCTCTAGCAGACAGAGACCTCGTCCAGAGTGCCAGTAACCATGCCGATGACCTGGAGAGACAAGCAAACGAGTTGGAGGAGTGAGATGTCTTTCTGAATTAATACTGTTTAAAATGTATTAGAAAGGATTTCATATTGGATGAAAAATTCAGTACATGCATTTGGAAATAGTTGCTGCTGAACATTATGACGAAGTAAATGGGAACAAGGGGAAAACAACACTTTCATCAAAAACTTATGGAGACAAATGTAGTAATTGTCGTCATTATGAGAGTAACCCATTTAGTGCTTGAAGGTATGCTAAGTTAAAACTGAAGCACAAGTGACCAAAGGAGTCTAACTCTGCAATTCAAAACAAAGATAATAATATATTGAGTGAATATGTACACTTATAGTGGTAAATATATAGGCAAGACTATAAATTACATCTAACCCAATATAGCTTGTTGATTTTTTTTTTTCATCATTGAAGATACATTATAAAAACATTGATTCATGAAACAGTTTGCAGAGTAGTTTTTGGATACGTACATACATTTAGTTAGTACTACTAGATCCTGAAATATTGACTGTTTCTGAGTAAATATCATACCTTTTGCTGTGTCCTCTATAGGGATCTGAGACAGAGTGATGCCAATGGCTTTGTCCAACGAGCTATAAGTGCTGCCAACGTCTACAACAACATTGTGAAATATATTGATGATGCCAACATCACTTCGTTGACCACCTTTAACTTATCCCAGAGAGCCGATGATGTATGTTAGATAACACAAATATACAGTTAACATCTACAGTGATTCCAGTCAATGTAATATATTTAGTAATTATATGTTCCATATTGCAGGCAGTTGCTGGTATTAACACGCAGCTTGGATTCCTAACCACTCAGAGTGATAACGTTTTCAAGCAGTCAGTTTCACTACGTTCAGAACAATATGGTGCGCTACCTTTAACACTATACAATACAGTTGTGATTATTTTATTATAATGTGCTCAATATAAGCAGATGTCTCTCTTGTTAATATTGTGACTGATTGCTTTAACAGATGTAGAAGATGAGGTGATGGACAAGCTCAAATACATAGAGGAGACAAAAGAAACAATGAAAGAAAACACTGAAAAGCTTTCAGAGGTAGTGCTGGATATCAGTAACATTCACCTGGGTAAGTGGATTCATTATTTATTATCTAATTGATTAGAATGGATTACATTAGATTAGATTGATGTACAGTATATTGGATTTGATTATATTATGGTAAATGGTTAGTTTAGAAAGGATTAGATTAGACTCTATGAGGTTACTGTATGTTTGATTGGTTTAAAGTAGATTCAATTCGATAATTGGTTCAGATTAGATTGGTATAGAATAGATTGTTGGTTTAGATTAGAATATATTAGTTTTGAATAGATTAGATGATAAGAGATGAATTCGGATGAAATTTGTGAAGTTCACGGTAAGATTCTATAAAATATGAGAATGACATCAATTAATTTTGCTACTTTTCTTCCTGTTTTACAGACAGGACTTCGAAACGCCTAGAGTTCACCAAACAGGTGGCTGAAGGCACGCTGAACCGCTCTGTGGCGGTCTTGCAGACCATCACCCCCATCAGCACAAAGGTGGAGGAGTGGGCCACCAACATGAGAAACAACGAGTATTCCACCCATGCCTATGAGCGTGCCGTCATCTCTGCTGGGGAAGCAGGTATGCTAACTGGTGCCGGAAGGCTGTGGGTTCAAGCCCCAGAGTTGGCCTAACTGTACGCATCCTTGAGAGAGATGCCTAACCCCTATCTGCTTCATGTAATCGCACCATGTAATTGAAATTCTCTTTGGTCTCTATATGCTTTCTTGAGGAAGTTCCATAAGTATGGCATTAATATGTTCATTAGATGTAAAATAAGAAACACAAATAAGAGACATTTGGATTGGATTGGTTGTATATTTCTTTCAATGTGGCTTCCAGTGGAAAACCTCAACCTACTGGTACCTGAAATTCTGGACAAGCTAAAGGTGGTTGAAGAGAAGAAACCTGTCAACAATGTGACTACAAATATCATAAGGATCAGAGAGCTCATTGCCCAGGCCAGGAGTGTAGCCAAGAAGGTTAGTATACAGTTTCTCAGTTGGCCTATGCTGAATAGTCTAGTGGTCGAAGTGTTGGACTCCCAACTGGAAGGTTGTGGGTTTGAGCCCCAAAGTTGGTCTACCTGTAAGCATCCTTGAGCCTTGAGCAAGATGCCTAACCCCTTTCTGCTCCATGTAATAGCAGCATGTAATTGTAAGTCGCTTTGGATAAAAGCGTCTGCTAAATGATCTAATTGTATATGGTTGTTTGTCGTTTCTTATAGCCTACGTACCTTTAGTTAGCTCTAATTGCTAAAAATCTAGTTCGGGTATTTTTAAATGCTATA
Organism: Percopsis transmontana; assembly: GCA_025447815.1. NCBI lineage: Eukaryota > Metazoa > Chordata > Actinopteri > Percopsiformes > Percopsidae > Percopsis > Percopsis transmontana. Next base: position 10,550 of record JAOEHI010025706.1, read on the forward strand.
GAGGTTTCCGATTTTAGTCCTCCAACTAATGTTCAGCAAAAAATGTAATATTGTTTGGGGACCAGAACCGGATCAGTATTTTCATCCATTAACTTCCATTGTTTCTCCAAAAAATTTACTTTTATTAATTTGTCTAACAAACGTATAATTGTCTCTGCTAGTATAATGTTTTCTCAACTCCAGTTTGAGGTATCAAATTGTTGTGTTTACTTTAAATTATATTTAGGTTTTAGATTAAAAATTTAAATATACCTTAAATTACATTCTACAACATCAGACATGAGTAAGTTAGGGTTTTACAAAGGTTATGGTTATGGTTATGGTGAGGAGAGAAAAGCATAACTAATTCACTTCTGTGTAAATTATCCTTGCCAGTCAATTAATAGGAGAGCAATTCCTTAAATTTCTTCATAATTCTTCATCATCCCCAGGTCCAAGTGTCCATGAAGTTTGATGGGCAGTCCTCTGTGGAGGTTCATACTCAAACTAACATGGAGGATCTAAAGACGGTGACATCCATCAGCTTATTCATCAGAGTGGACCCTGACAAGGATCCTATCGAAGACCGCTTTATCTTCTACCTGGGAGACAAAACTGTAAGGAATAAGACATTTATTCAATCAGGAGCTTTACATTTCTCCCAGTACCGGTGGTTAGTATTGGGGAACAGCACAATTGCTGTCTGTAGTAGAACATTAAAAATAATTCTACTTTTACGCTATATTTCAATACCACAAACAATCTAGCAATACCAAACACTAACAAACAAAACTTTTAATTTTATGAAGTCTTAAGACATGAACAATCAACAGAACTTACTGTGCAACATCTGCTTTCTCTACCCCCTCCACCCACCCACCCAGGGAAGGAAGGACTACATGGGTCTGGCTATTAAGAACGATAACCTGATGTACATCTACAACCTCGGGGGTGAAGATGTAGAAATACCATTGGGTTCCAAGCCTGTCAGCCAATGGCCCGCAGTGTTCAACTACATCAAAGTAGATAGGTAACAATTAGTGCTGTACAGCTTTCACCATCGTCAGATGCATTAATGTCCTGTGTGTGTGTGCCTGTTAACACGTCAACTGTGGAATTGGTGTCTCCTTTGCTCCTCTGCTGGCAGGCTTGGCAGACACGGAAAAGTCTTCCTTACCATGCCCAGTCAGAGTTCCAGTGACGAGCAGAAGTTCATCCAGAAGGGAGAGGCTTTGGGCACCCACTCGCTTTTTGATGTTGATCCCAAAGATATGGTCTTCTTTGTGGGGGGTGTCCCCGCTGGCATGAAGGTAATGCATTGTTTTAAATAAATAACAGATTCCCTTTAAAGCTACAATCTTGAACTTTTTTATATAAATAATGTTATTTTAGATCCTAGGCATCACCAATTAAGGTAATACAATACTTGCCACCTGCCATCCATTCATGAAATCCTTTGCATTTACAGTTCTGATATTCTAATATGATTTCCAGGTGTGACATTCATAACATCAAGCAACATTCAAGTATTGGCGCCGTTAAATCAAATAGCAGTGGTTTGGTTTGCTTACTTATTATAGATGTTGTTTGGAAAAAATTGAAAATTTCCAGATTGCAGCTTTAAGTCAAGTCTATAAATCAAATCAAGTTACTATACTTGTTACTATATACTATAATTGTTTCAAAAGCCACTCACCTGCTGAACCTCTTTTCCCAGAACTAAACACTGACTATTTTATTTCTTTAGCTTCCTCCACTGCTGAGCCTAGCTCCTTTTGTGGGATGCATTGAGTTGGCGTCATTGAACAACGATGTCATCAGTTTGTACAATTTTAAGGCAATTCACCAAATAGATGTGGTTGCGTCAATACCTTGTCCCAGGTATGCTTTTGGGACTTACATTAAATTGTTTTTCAGGACACTCAATTCATTTCAAGACAAAATACTTAAAAACCAAAGTATGTGTGTCCATTTGCTCTCAGGAACAAGTTGGCATTCTCCCAGAGTCGTGTTGCCAGCTACTTGTTTGATGGAACAGGCTACGCGCTCATCAATAATATTGAGAAGAGAGGCAAATTTGGTTTAGTCATAAGATTTGACATAGCTGTTCGAACAGTAGCTAACAACGGTGTGCTCTTTCTCATGGTTAATGGGGTAAGTCCCAAGACCCACAGTTTTAACCCAGGTTATCTTAAACCCTGCTTTACATTGTACCAAGGGACAGTCATCGATTTTGTGTCCCCAGAACCCCAAATTTCAACAGCTTACTGTTTAGGTTTGAAACAACTGTGCATTAAAGTGCACGTGGCTGTAAGGGAAATGGCAGAGAGTGCTTTGTGCCTAGAGGCACTGTATGGGGAGTGTGAGTCACTCAACATTTTCAAACCAAAACAATGTTGTTGTAATGCTGGTTTTGACCACAAGGGGTATTCCGGAGACAAATCGAGGAGTGTCCCTTTAATGTTATAATTCATATTGGTTAATGTTATTGTTCTTGGACTCTATTGGGGTTAAAGCAAGGTTAGCACACATTGGATACAAAAGTGACTGTGTTTAACACACACAGTAACAGTATTTAGCCAAAACCATTTAAAGTCAAAAGTGGTAGGATGCAATTTTCCACAGTACACATTCAATTCATTCAATTGACTCTTCCTGTAAATACATAACATATTGTCAAAACATTTGGACTGAACATGTTATTAAAGGGATGATGCTAATATTTACCTACTTCTTTACAGGATAAATTCTTCTTGTTAGAATTAAAGAATGGATTCCTGCACTTAATATATGACTTTGGCTTCAGTAGTGGGCCAGTAGTCATGGAAAATAATTTACCTCAACTCCAGATTAATGACGCTCGATACCATGAGGTAGGTTTTTCTCTCTAGATTGTCATAATTAAACATGTTCAGCTATTGATTTTAAAGCTGTATGGGATAACTTGTTAAATTAACATTCTCGCCTGGCCACAAGATGGAATTGCACTCTATATTTTTTGTTCTGTAGACTTTTTTGCTTTCTTTTCCAAAAATCCAATGGTTACGTTGTTCTTTTCACTGGGCGTTGGAAAGATCAATTCCAATTCTGATAACAAAGCTCATACTTTACTATGCAAATGTTGTCCTATGCCATGTTAATGCTTGAATAAGGGCCTTTCAAATAAAAATAGGGACGTGAAAGTACCATGCAGAGAGCGCAGCGTTTTGCGCATTTAATCTGAACAACCCTTTAACCATCCTGACTGTGGTGACTGCTCAGTATTTATCCTAACTTCTATCTATGCTGGTTTATTTTGAACAGGTGACAGTGATCTATCATCAATCCAAGAAGGTGATCCTACTGGTAGACAAGAGCCGTGTTAAATCAATGGAGAGTCAGAAAATAACACTTCCCTTCTCAGATATCTACATAGGAGGGGCTCCCATTAACGTCCTCAGCTTCAGGTGAATTATAGGTTCCATGTTGGAATTTGTAAGAGGCATAATACAGAGAGAAGTGAGCATCTAACTGGAAAAACAGTGTGTGTGCATGTGTTAAAATACCAAAAGAAAGACAGTTGCAGCAATCTTATAAAATTTACCACAAATAACCTGCTCTCTTACTAAAAACGTCCTGGCGCCCTCTACAGGCCAGAACTGTCCTCTGCGGTGGGTCTGAGGGGCTGTGTGAAAGGCTTCCAGTTTCAGAAGAAAGATTTCAACCTTCTGGAGGAGCCTGGCACCATTGGCATCAGCAGCGGCTGCTCTGAGGAATCCTTTGTAAGAGCTGCCTCACTAATTTTCACACACCTCACATGTCACATGCGAAGACTAAAAGACTTGACACACACACAAAGATTGAATGACAATCGCACACACAACACACAAGACACACACTCGCTACCACAGAGTACCACTGTGACAGACATGACACAAACAAACACACACAGTCTGGCATCATGACACGCAAACCTTTTATCTTCAATTTAGAGACAATTGAATAGTTCTAGTTCAGCGGCTCTCACCTAACCTGGGAAGACTTCCGTGGAAACCGTTTTGAAAAAAATACTTGGCAAGTGATTGGTTGAACCATCTGCCCCAATAGTTGTGCTTTAGAAAACGCATAAGTTGAAGCCTGGCCTGACCGATATCGCAGCAAAGTCAAACTGTAGCTTGTGAGATCAGGGGGGTATCGCGAGGCTAGCTCTCACCTGCCTCGATCAATACTCCTATTGGGGGATCACTGGCGGTGAAAGCTAGCAAGAGAGCCAAAGTGATCCGAGACAGCAGTGAAATGTGTTTTTTGATTGTGACAGATGTCCCGCAAAGCGTACTTCACTGGCGAGAGCTACCTGGGATCCACAGCCAAGATTTCACCCTTCAACACCTTCGAAGGAGGCCTCAACTTCAGAACGCTGCAGCCCAGTGGACTGCTGTTTTACCACAGTGAAGGGGTATACGTCTCCACTAACACAATTAGGAAATTATTTGGCATAAAGGGTCCATAGCAGTCAATGTAGTACACAGAATGGGTAAAGCATTTGAATGAAAAGTTTTCATATAAATTAAATCTATTTTTCTGCTATTCATCCTTTCTCTTTATATTGCTATTTTCACATTTTACAATGATTCACACAGTCTCCTCTGAAGAGTTGATGTTGAGCTGTGTCTGTTACTTAAACTCTGTGAAGCATATATTTGGGCTGTAATCTGGTGCAGTTAATTCGTGATTTCTGAGGCTGGAAACTATGATTAATTTATCCTCTGCAGCAAAGGTAACTTTGGGTCTTCCTTCTTTCATTCTTTCTTTCCTTCCTTCCTTCCTTCCTTCCTTCCTTCGTTCCTTCCTTCCTTCCTTCCTTTTTATTTGGCGGTAGTCAGAGACAGTTACTGTAGTGCTTGATGTTTTCTGCAACAGCACTTGAAGGAACTTTTAATTTTTTAGATTTACTGAGCTTCATGTCTTAATGTGATCATTTCTCTTTTCTTTTCTCTCTTTTCTTAGTTGTACTGTTCTTGCCATAATATATACCAAATAGGGCTATTTTATACCAAACTTGCCATGTCACAATACAAATCAACTTAACAAGTCACATCCATTAATGGAAAAGCCTTTCATCATGAAGCTGGTGTGTCCAAAGCTTAGACTGGTACTGTATGTGGGGTAGAAGGTTCCTCTCCTCATAAACTCTCTTTCTCCTTCAGCCTGATGAGTTCAGCATCTCTCTGGAGAATGGGGGTGTGGTGCTCAATTCCCGAGGCACCAAAGTCAAGTCCCATAAGAAGCAATACAGCGATGGAAGAAGTCATTTTATAGTGGCCTCAATAAACCATCAGAAGTAATTCACTTTTATATAACCTACAGTGGGTCTGTCTATGGACTCTAATAAGGTGTAACACAGCAACTAGTGTGACTGTGAGTTTAAGTGACTGACGTGGATCGTTCATTCAAGGTATGAACTGGTGGTGGATGACAAAGACATGCAGGAGAAGAAACGTCCATCGTCTGCCACGGTCTCAACGTCAAGTCCCACATTAAAGACCTTCTACTTTGGAGGCTCTCCTGCCAGCAACTTCCGGAATTTCACTGGCTGTATTAGCTATGCCTACGTTAACAGGTAAACCAATAACAACATACTACAGTGTATTTACTGTACACTACAACTCCAGACAGGTAGAGGTGGAGTTTAATTTATTACCAGTCCTACTGTACATCTCATGAACTCTTGTGATAATAATATACATTATATATATACTATTATGTTATAATATTATTATAATAATATAAACGTGAAATCCTAGCATGCTAGGGTTCTAGGTCTCTGGATTCACAGAACTTTGGCAAAAATATCACTCCAGAAAGTACAGATATCTTTCCAGGCAAACTAGACTCCCAATCAAAGTTGTGAACATTGAGTTTGTCACCATGAAAACCAACAAGTGCACCGCTGTACCTCTTTAATTTGTTGGCACCATTTCTCCACTCTCCTTCTCCCCTCTGGTCTGCCATTCCAGACAGGACAGAGACATTGAGGCAGAGGACTTTCAGAAGTACACAGAAAAGGTCCAGACATTGCTGCAGGACTGTCCTGTGGAGCGACCCTCTGCTGCTTTGTTGTCCAAGTACAGAGGAAACCCCTCCAGGCTACAAACCAGACAGGTTTGTTTGCACATCAATGCATATCAAGGTGTCACAGTGTAAGACTACAAACTGATATACTGAAATTCATATTATTATATGTGTCATTAAAAATGAAAGATTATCACTGTCATTTAAACCTGAACACTATCTGGTATTAGGTGACACCTTTTTGAATTTTAATCAGTGAACACAAATTCCAAAAAGAATATATCACATAAGCTATCCTGTCACGATTGGCGTGCACAGGCCCGTGCATGCTCCGTGCCTCCCATCCCGGCTGCACACCTATGGGGGATTAGCCCCACACAGGTGCGCCTCCTTAGTTAAATTATGGACCTTATTTCCCCAGCAGCACTAGGTGCTGTGGGTCATTGTTTTGCAGTTTTTGCATACCTGTACTTTGTGTTTAATTTTTTCATATTAAAATACGCTTTATGCATTTCATTTATGCGCTTCCACGTCTGCCTGCGTTTTCCCTCTGGCTCGCGCTTACTCTCGCCACTCCAAAAACACACTGTTACATATCCATGTTTAACATGTCATTTTTAGCGCCCTTTAATGACGACCATGGGTGCAGTGACTTAAATATCACTCCCCCTGACACTAACTGTTTATAACTCAATGACAGGAATACACTTTACAAATGGAAGATTGATCAAATCAATTGATAGTGAGAGCAGATGACAGTTGATAGACACACCACTTTTCCTAAATCGTGGTTCATACTGCCAACAAATAAACACTTGAATGTTTCTTTCACAAAGGTGGGCAGAGATAAGACCACCCTCCCTAACAAGCAAGTGGTCTCTGATGCGAACATTCTCCCCTGCTACCTGCCCATAAGGCCCCGAGCGACTCGGCAAGCCTTCCACTATGGCAGCGTGGCCAATAGCAGGCAGGAGTATGCAAAGCTCCCAGAATTCCTTTCTGTGTGGTAAGTCTTGGGAAGAACACATTTTATATGGCCTTGAGGTGAAGTTTGTTTAAGAAGCCATTCTGGTTCAATTTGAATTTCTCTTTTTGCATTTATCCGCCCCCTACATTGATGACTTCCAAAATGAACTTTTCAGTTTATAAATAGTTGGCCAATGGCAGTACTTATGGGAGCAGTTAATCTTATATATATTATTATTTAGTTAAAGTGTAATTTTCTCTAGCCATAATTTTCCAGCAGATAATTATTCATATGAAAAATTCAATATTGTAGCTTTGAGTCTGCCCGGCATTTGTTGTGTATTTGCATATGCTGGAATTAAAGCACCATTTCACCTCCCAGGTCTCACTTCTCCCTGTCTCTGAAGACCCAGTCATCTTTTGGCCTCATCTTGTACATATCAGATGAACAAGAGCACAACTTCATGTCACTCTTCCTGGCCCATGGGAGGCTGATATACATGTTCAATGTGGCTGAACACAGAGTAAAAATCACGAGTCCAGAGAGATACAATGATGGAGCCTGGCATAATGTATGTTAATAAGAAGCTAAGTACTCGGTTTGATTACCCTTATATACTTGTAGTTACTGCAACACCCACCTGCTCCTAAATGCTTGTACTTACTTTAGCCCCTACCTGCTTATAAAGACTTGTACTTACTGCACCTACCTGCTTCGAATTACCTTTAGCCTACTTAATATTAGTCACTTGTAATTCTATGTATGGTTAGCCACATTTTCATCACCTTCCTCTTCCAGTGACAAGTTCCTCTCCTTTCCTGCGACAGGTTATTCTTATCCGTGATGGGAATATGGGACGAATAATAATTGATGAGCTCACCGTGCTGGAAGACAGAGCTCAGGGAAGCAACCTTTCCTGGACTGTCAGCGGCCCCCTTTATGTCGGGGGCGTTCCCCCAGAGAGGGCACAGAAGAATATTCAGGTATGCCTCAATTAAACAGTAGGGTTAAAACTCAAGGCAAACAGGGCGGATTATGTGTAGTATAGTTTAAAATCATATCAAATATAGCTATGTTTAAAAGTGAGTTCAGGTGACGGTTATCCTTTTTTTTTTTTTTACGTCGACTAAAAAAAAATCTTTAATCCAACCCTCCCCCACAGAAATGTGGGATTCTCCTGTAGTGATCCCCAATTTATAATGGAAGTAATCAGAGCCAACATTAATTTGAATCTAAAAATAAGCATAACTATTGGAAATATAACATCTTAGTGAGTACTGTGGGCTGGATTCAACAGTCAGTCTTTTCAAAGACAGTAAATCCACTTGAATTTATAACCCTCTGCTCTTATCTGGCACATACTGTATACTTTACTGTATGGTCATGCTGAAAGAAATCCAGCTGTTTAGCTGCTAGACTCAAGACAGTGTTCCCACAGACAGCAGGAAGCCAGAACAGCCTTTGTACCCTTTTCCATTGACCTCTACAAGACGGCATCCTTTGTTATCAATATCCTGCTTCCTGTCGTTTTACACTGTCTCTGTATTTTCCCTTCAGACAAACTCTGCCCATAGCTTCACTGGCTGTGTGAGGAACCTGCAGCTAAATGGCCAATGGCTATCCTCCGTGGCACAGACGTTTGGGGTCACCCCATGTTTCGAGGGACTCTCTGAGCCGGGAACATTCTTTTCAGAAGATGGAGGATATGTCATACTAGGTAACGTGCAGCATTACATTAATCCAAAACTCAGTGCTCAGATGTACATTAGATCTTTCTTGGCCTTAAAGCAACATTATGTTAAATGTCATGAAAGCCTTTCCATTTGATGTTCTGTTATTGTCTGGTGACTAGGTGTGACATTCCCTTAAAGTCTCAGTGGTGATTTAACACCAGAGTGTATAGGCAGAACTGGAGTGTAAGCACCCCCAACACTTAGTTGCTGCAGGTGTCGCCAAAATAACCCAAACGATTAGCATGTACATGTAGATCAGGTAATATTGCAGTTTCAAATTAGGATTGTAGCTTGTAGGTTGTAGGAGAATGGGCATATGATCTCCCTCTGTGGAGCTGTAGTGAAACCAGCCTTCCACGGGGGTAAATTAGAGGTGATAGGCAGTGCTAAAAGTAATTCCATACAGTCAGCTCAGACAGACAGACACGGGCACACCACACAGAGAACCAGGGCCGAGCTGAAACAGAAAATGGAAAGTCTGAAATATTTTCTGAAATCTTTCTGTCACTCTGTCATCTTCTCTAAGATGACACATTTAACCTGGGGAAGAGGTTCGAGCTGGTGTTGGAAGTGCGCCCTCGTGTGGCATCGGGGGTGCTACTGCACGTTCAAGCCGCAGAGCAAGACTATCTCACAATGTACATTCATCAAGGGGCGGTAGGTCTTTGTTTGACATATGAAGTGATGTGTATAATACTGTGTGTTCATTACAGATGTAGTTGTACATATGGGTATTATATATGGGTATGTTGTGTCCTTATAGGTGGTGGTGGTTGTGAATAATGAAGTACGGGAGTTCTTTACAAAAGTCACTCCAAGACAGGGTCTTTGTAGTGGGAGCTGGCACAGAATTACAGGTGAGAATCTCAGTAGGATATAATGGGGCACATAAGGTGTGATACTTTTTTCATTTTAGAAGTAGTTTTTCAGCCACTAAATGTGATTTTAGCTGTTACCAAAATCGAATTTTCCATCAAAAATCAAGCCTCATTTGGACTTTTTAACGCTCAGCAATCTTTCATTATTGCATTTTCTTTAAAGGAATCCCAACAATTTAGCAGACGCTTTTATCCAAAAAGACTTACAATTACAATGGTGTTATTACATGGAGCAGGTAGGGGTTAGGCATCTTGCTCAAGGATGCTTACAGGTAGGCCAATTCTGGGGCTCAAACCCACAACCTTCTGGCTGGGAGTCCAACACCTAGACCACTAGACTGTCCTGCCCCCTAACCCTATTAACTAAAGGAATGAATTAAGAAAATGTGGGATTAAAGAAATATTTGTATTTGTGTCAGTTCCAAAACATTGCTGCCCTTAACAGATTAAAATACCATCCTGTCTTGACTGATCGCAGTGATCCGAGATGCCAACATTGTTCAGCTAGATGTGGACTCTGAGGTCAATCATGTGGTAGGACCTTTAAACCCCAGTGCCATCGATACCAGGAGCCCTGTGTTCATTGGTGGAGCCCCAGGTGAGTGACGGGACCAGTCACTTACAATGCTTATGTTTTTAAAATGTATTATTGTAAACATGTTCCCATGTTCCCATGTTTGTTATTGTTATATTGTATGTTGTGCAACACATATCACTAATCTTTTTCAACATTTACTTCTCCTAGACTCTTTCTTCCCAGAGGGTATTGCCACTAAGAAAGCGTATGTGGGCTGTATGAGAAACCTGACGATCAACACAAGCCAAGTGAGCTTCAGTAAAGCAGCTCTGGTCAGTGGAGCAGTCAGTGTCGGTGTCTGTCCAGCAGCATAACCCTTAAAAGGGGCAAGAAACTCTGAACTCAATTGTTTGTTCTTTCTTCAGTGTTCATGAAACACATCAATCCTTTTAATCTTGATAATGCATTGCTCTTTTCATTTATTTTATGTACAAAACCTGTCTCATTGGTACCATCTAGTGGTTGACAAACCCTTTAAAATGTTGGAGATATCCAACATTATTACAATTACAATTAGGTCATTTAGCAGACACTTTTATCCAAAGCGACTTAAAATTACATGCTGCTATTACATGGAGCAGATAGGGGTTAGGCATCTCTGGGGATATAACCTACAACTTTCTGGCAGGGAGTTCAACACCTAGACCACTAACTCATTTGTTACAAGTTGTTTATTTTCCATGTCATATTTTTTTAAGAATTTCACACAAATACTGCTATGAAGTAGTAATTAAACGTACAAAATAAACAGAAAACACTGAAGTTCACAAATGCCCTGTCCTTCAGATTCAGTCACTATTAAAGCAACATTTTATGTAAGTGCTTATCTGCCTCCAGTCAAAGCATTCCACTACCACAACGGCACATTTTTGTACAAGTCTTCTCTTTTATAATTTGTTCTTCTGATGAATAAATTATCTTTTACATTCATGTTTGTTTAATGTTAATATTGATTTATGTTGCTTTCTATTTCTGTTTCATGTTCAGTTATTAACTATAGATATTTTATATTGAATTAATCTTTTTTATAATCATTATATGCAGAAGACGTATACACTGTTCTAATCATGTTGTATTATTTAACACTTCTGCAGTTTAAATAGTAACTAAACTCCAAAATCACAGTCCAGATACAGTATTTTAGTTTTTTAGTGTTTTAAGACAAACCTGACAAACTAGTTGACAGACTATGTGTCAATCAATGGCATTAAGGTGGTGTAGTTTGTAAGGTCCATAAGGCTAAGATCTTTGCTTTACCAGGCATGTTGAGCTAATCTAATCTAATAAAGCCTGGAGGATAGGTGCCATCCAGTCCACTCAAAATCCTTGATCATTCCCAATAAGTTGTGGATTGCTATGAGACGATAGTTGGGGATTGGGTAGAGTTCATTGACGGTGAGACTATTTAAAGGTACACACACAAGGGTCGTCACACAAAGTGTGGTGGTGGTGGTGTGGGGGGGGGGTGAGGAAGGCTGCCGGTCACAGAGGGACACAGAGTCACTGGGCTTATGTTCACTGCAGGTTGTTCTTAATGTGTGGTGTCCTCTGAGTTAATTCTCCGAGGGGTTCAGCAAACTGTTCACAGTGTGTTGTGTTCTTCAGATGGTAGAGAGTGAATTGGAGTCTCCTCTCCCAAATAATTTGTAAAGCCTTGTAAAGCTGTGGCCACTAACTTTGAGGATTTAGCAACAAGATGAGAGAAGATACCAGTGAACTTATTTGGCACTGCAGTAACTACTTAGTTACACGTACAAACTTAAAGTAAGATAGAAAGGAGGGCAAAACTTACTAAGAACTTACTGAATCCACTTAGGATTCAGACACATCACCATATAGTCCACACTATTACACAGCCTACTCTCATTGCCACACCCACATAAAATCATCAAACTCACACACCTCTACCTTGTTTCCCACACTGATTAGTCACAGTGTATACAGTTAGTGATGGCCAAATTAAGCGTTCCAAAGCATTATTGCTTTTCGACACAATTGTGTTGAAAATGGTTCACTACTTTAATTCAGAAAATGGACACCACCATGATGAAGTAAATGTAATGCAACAAAGCTGACGACCACAAAATGCAAGTCGGCTAACATGTTAACGCTCAATTTATTACATGTTTACTGAGGCGTGTCATGATCAGGGCTTTGACACACTGTTCGTGGGTTCAAACACATTTCTGTAGGTGAATTTAACAGATACTGATACATTTTATTTGTTTCACCTTGATAATAAAACATTGAGCCTGAGATGTCTGTGAGTGTGAATATTTGATTAGACAAGGACAGAAGAACAATATAATTCTATATTTATTCCAGCAACGTTGCACTCTGCACAATTGCACTATTGTTGTTCTTGTTTTTCGTACATTTTTTAATTTGTATAAATAGTTAAATGTTCTATGTTCTGTGTTTTGTGTAAGTACATTGAGAGCAACAAAACACCGGAGATTCCTTGTATGTAAACACATACATTGCCAATAAAGCTGATTCTGAATAGGGAGGTACCACGTGTTAACACTCTTTCTTGTTTAGCTGTGGGAGGCAGCACTCTTACTCACTGGACTTGGTTGGCTGGACATTTATGTAGCCTATGTTTCACAAAGGGTGCTTGAGTAACTGGATATACTTGTCTAATGTGGCAGAAGGTGTTCTTGGGTAACTGGATGGGACATGGACAATGTGGAGAAGGGTATATATTGAATGTTCATTCAAGAATAACATTTTAACTTTTATAAGAAATCTGTCCAATAGCAGATGTTTTTTCCAAATGTTCTTCCCATGTAAAAGGGTAAATTCATCATTAAGCAATCTGAGACCTAGTTAATGCATAATCAATATAAAAATACATTGTTTACAAATTAACCACATGGCTAAACAAAACATGTATCTAACAAAGCCAACATAGTCATAAAAAAACATGTTTTCCATTATATTTCATCCAATCTTTTTGTGAAGTGACAGAACAAAATTAACCTAGATGTCATAATTTCCATAAACCAGACTCTTGAAAACCTGCTGGCATCATTCCTACCATACTGGTAATGCAGCTAAACTAAACAAACTTAGGGAACACCATTAGAGCTCATTTTAGTTCATCTTTCGATCTATAGAGCTCATCATTGTTATAATAATGCAATACTTGTATATAACCAGATGATGTCAGCATTGATGCAGTAACCAGTGTAACAAGCTTTCTTGCTTGGCACCACAATCTTATCACATTATGTTTACACCAGTGTCATTTGTACCAAAATTCTAAGATTTTGGTACATGGTAAATGCTGTTTTCCCATGTATGTTTTACCAATTTTGTTCCACGTAAATATTAATTAATTCAACTTGGATGGTCGTGTAGTTTAATAATTTGGTCAACTAAAGTCGAAAAAACAAATAATTGACAGTGTAAAAGAAGGCCTACATTTGCATCCCATCTTTATTCATACACAGGCTACAATGGAGACTAATTGGTATTATGTATAATATATATAAGGAAATAATAAAAATTATGAATTAATGGCAACTGCAAGACCTTGCCGAGGATAGTCTATTGTAATGATCACATTTGAGTTTGTGTAATAGCCTTTATCTTTAACACAATTTAATCTGCCCAAGACCAGCACTTTTTATCATACTAAAAATAAAAATAAAATGATTTGCCTCCTGACCATTGTTTTTTACAGTATGGGGAAACTCTATGCATGGTACTCGAAAAAGAAACCATAAAAAGGGATTTATGCCTAAAATTGTTTCCCGTTTGCCCCTCTACTAAGCCCCAGACAGCGTGTCCGCTGGGGGTCTGGCCACAAGGTTAGTACAGTGTTTATCAGGTGGAAAGTAAGGGGATTGCAACCCCCATGGAGGCACCGAACTGATCAAAGACCTAAGCCAATATGACCCACCCACCCCTCCTCGCCCTCCTCCACCCCGAACATGCCTCACTGAGGGCAAACTCAGTGACCCTGCAACAGGGCCAGTCAAGGTTGGCGGGGTGGATCGACAGAGGGGTTGAAGTGGGTGGGGAAATAGGGATGTGGTAGAACCTGCTAACTGTAACACAGGAAGGAGCTGCTATTGGACAGATGTTTGGATGGACAAGAAATCTGGCACCGATCACTTCAGTGCATTACATTTTCCATCCTGGTTTTCAGAAAAAAGAGATTAAAAGAACAGGCAGATATGTGTGTTTCTATTTTCTTGTATATATGAAAAATTGAGCCGTCATTCACTGGTGCACATCATTGTAGACTGTTGTGTATACCATACTGTAGGCTAATTACAGCTGTAATGTTACAGACTTAAAAGGGACATGATTTGGGTGAGTTTTTTTGGTTGCACAATGTTTCCATTATAACCTATAGATTCTCTGAAACGATTGGAAGAGATGGGAAAATGTGGTCCAGGTTGCAGTTGGCCAGAATTCACTGATTTTCTAAGTTACCACAAAATGCCTGAAATGCCTGAAAGTGAATCCAGTCTTTATCTGCATGGGGTTGAAGGCGGGCAGAGAAATGCTGCTGATGTGCAGAGGTCAGCAAACTGCATATGTACAGAAAAAACAATCATAAAGTCGTGTCGTGTTTCCCGCCCTAAAAGGTGAAACAAAAATGACATAGGACAGTTAATGTCAATCCAGTGCGGTGTGAACACTGCCACGCAGTCCAGAGAAAAGGTCTAACAAGCCACATTTACTCAAAGTGATCTGTGATCAAAGTGAGTACTCTAGTTAAACAGTAGGTAAATTTATTTAAGCATATTAGACCCAGAATGTAAAGCCACTAGCATGACTATAATCAAATGTATGGCTATTATAATGCCTAAGACATTAGTTATTAGCACAAGTCAGTACAAACTAAAATGTGCATACTTTGGAATTTGAATTTTGCAGCATATGACTTCAGTGTGACTTACATCAAACAAGGTGGAAACAATGCCACCCCAATATGAATTTGTCCACTGTTTCTTTTCAAGACAAGCTTTCACCCTTTAACACAAACTCACACAGAGACTCTACTATTATCATTCTCTGCTAATAATGATACATTGTTTATTTATTTTTTACTGACTGATCCTTAGTGGCCATTCACAAATTCCACAATTGGAGCTTTGTGTTCTGACACAATAGTGGAATTCCTTTAGCACATGGGAAATGTCCAACTCTCTACTTTAATTGACGCACTGGTACTTGAGTATTGAGTAATTGAGTAATGGGATTCCTATGTACTCTACTCACACACACACACACACACAAACAGTTCCAACAGAGTGAGATTTCTCCAGTGCATCTACAGCAGTGGTTCTTAACCTTGTTGGATGTACTGAACCCCACCAGTTTCATATGTGCATTCACCGAACCCACCGAAGGG
>JAOEHI010025737.1:0-26096 GCA_025447815.1 Percopsis transmontana
CATCGCTGTTTGGAAACGTATCACAGTTTGGATTCACGTTCTTTTGCACCTGCACTCGCGCACCTCAACCGTGACAGCATGAACTTGTGTGTAGAAAGGAGTAAGAGGTCAATTGTTTGTAGTAAAAAAACTTTTTTCTCTTCTTATTTTACTTGCCTATTTTACTTCTACAATTCAAAACAGACTAGTTTTCAAAATGTCAAAATTGTTTTTAAGATCCATAATAAAGTATTCTCTACAGCTGCTTCATGAGAAGAATATGTTAGTTAGTTTGACCCTTCCATGTCCACTGTGCTGTTGGCCTCTGCAAGGTGACATACAGTGATCTAATAAAGAGGAAGTGGCCCATTATCAGGTCCCAGAGCCTCAACGGAGGAGGAAGATTAAATGACATAACAGTGCAACATTAGTGGGCAAAGCAGGCCTCCACCTGGGGACAGATGTATTCAGGGTCAGGTGCAGCGGCGCATGGCAGGGGCAAGGCCACTAATTGTAAAGTTCCAGTTTTGGCAGTTGTGTGGTCAGTTGTATTGTCTGGAGGGACATGAAATGGCTGGACTAAGTTTGAATTCTGTTTGTCATGTCATTTAGACAAAATTCCTAAAAAATCATGGTGTAAATCTTTAATAAAACAGTGAGATTTGGCCCCAGTTGTTACATAACTTCTGGATTTATTAATTTTTTAATTTTATTAATTTATTAATTAAATAGTCTCTGACCCACCCTTCCAATTTACAGCCAAAAAATGTGGGTCATGTAAAAAAAAGTGCAACATCAACTAAAATATCTATCCATAATGGAAAATGGAATGTTATGGGGCCTTTTAAGGTACACACTTCAATTGCGTTATTGTGTGCCCGGAACCCCGCATTTGTGCCCCAGCTCACTGTTGACATTTTAAAACACAATTGTCCACAAAAGTGTGGGTAGCTATAGGGGGAAAGGTTGAGAGAAATGCAAGCCCTCACGTACAGGAGGAAAACGTGCTCTTGAAGTTTCAAAGAATAACAATGAAGTTATTGCAAGGCTAACAAAACGTTCATCTTTTTTGCCCCAAGAAGTACTCCAGAAGTAAATTATTACAGTAATATTGTCCTGTACTAAACATCTTTCTTACAGGTATTCAGATTTAATGTTGAACGCATTAAAAGTGTTAAAGGCTACATAATCAGTTTACAACATTTGAAATAGTAACGTCTGAAGTCGTCCAGGATAGGTAGACGATATAAGATACAATATATGAAATATAAAAACTTCAAACATCATTAAAAGGACAAAGAAATGTTTGTGTTAGTGGGCGCCCTACTCTATTTATAGCAGGACACCACAACTGCTGCTATAGGTACAGTTACAGTTGGGCTCTTTGAACCCCAGCTGCTCTGCCATGGCTAATAATACAATGTGCTATGAACACACTATGTACACACACACACACAATGCAGCCAGTTTTGTTGTTGCTTTTCCTGATAGTGCTTCCTGTATCAATCAAAATAAATTAATAAATCTTGGGACCAATTTGATCAGTTCCCTGCAGGTTTGTATAGATTAGATTAGATTAGATTAGATCAACTTCATTGTCAATAATTTCTATAGAATTCCTGAATTGAACTAAATGTATTTTCTCATGGACCAAGGTGCAACATGAAATAACACAAAGACAGTAAACATAATATATAAAAAGTGCACATACTGTGCTAGTTTAGAAGCTGGTTCTATATACATAACAATATAAAAGGAGACTGAGGTAGGGGTGACCTGTGATTGTGATGAGAATTTGTGTTCCACTGTAATACAATTCCACCGTAAATATTCACTGTAAAATATATATTTATTCAATTATGACTAAACCTTCACAAAATACTAAGGTCATAAAAATGTTAGCATTGTAATGTGATGGCTGAGTTTCACTTGATGATAGAAAAAGACATGTTTTATATTTAATTTCAAATTGGTGTCTGTAACTGCTAATGAACCGAAACACTGTCTAGTGTGTTGAACGTAACACGCAAAGACACGAATGAAGATGGGAGACAGCTGGAAACTGTCTCACATCATAAAGGTGTGTGGACTGTCCTTGCTATCCATACTTTACCTTGAAACATTTATGCTCTCCTGCAATTTTTGCTATTATTTTGTCACAAGGTGTTTTAAAATATTTTGTTTGTGCGTGTATGTGGATGCACTCTGATACACACACACAGAGAAACTATATGCGTGTGTTTGCGAGTGCGTACATCAATTAACAGGGCAACATTAACACTGCTATTAGAATTAGAGTACAGTGCACAGAATGAACTGCAGTAACGTGATGCCAGAGGCAGATTGAGCTGAATGTCAGTAAACTACCCTGACAGACAGCACAGCTGAACCAGAGCCAAGACAATGACAGATAGATAGAGATGGAGAGAGAGAAAGAGAGAGAGGAATTAAATTAGTGATGAAAACAAAAACAAATCATGTCTAGTGACATGATTTGTCACTAGAAACAACTAGATATAACAGATTATATTATAATGTGGAAATGCATATATGACATAAGATTCAATATAAAATAAGATATGATTAACTCATTAAATCATACCAGAAAATCTGATATGATTCAGTACGGTATAACGCAATATAATATAATACAGTATGATACAAACAATAAAAATGATATGACGTATTATAATGCGTTCTTATGTGATACAGTGAGATACAACGAGGTACAACAAGATTTGATTTAATCGTGTTTATTGTTTTCTATTATTGTCCAGTGTCATTTGTTATTTTGGTTTATATTCTATTGTTTTATTGAGTCCTGCCAAATGGCTTTATTGTCAAAGCACTTTGTAAACAGTTTTTAAAGATGTTCTATAATTATTATTATTAGGACATGTTGGGACAATTCAATATAATGTGATGCTATGCAATACAATAGTTACAATACGATATGAACTGTACCCACGCTATACTATCCACTCACGCTACAGCTGTATAACAAACCTTTTAAACCACACTCTCTCTCCTTAATAGCTCTCATCTCTGTGTGTGTGTGTTTGATTATGAGCGCATTACTCTATCTTTAACACCACAGGACTAGCAGGGCTCTCGACTGGCCTCCTCTTTTAATCTCTCATCACAGAGGAGGAGGGAGGGAACCAAATCCCCCTCTCCTCAAATCCTTGCACCCTGAGTGACGTATGCATGTGTTTCCTCTGCCCCGACGCTCTATGTCCCCGCCCTGCTGTCTGCTCCCATCACAGTGCTGTCAGGTGGGAGGTTCATTAGAGAAGCAGCTTTCAATGAAGGTCATAATTGTTGACAAGCCCTCTGTCTGTCTGCCTGTCTGTCACCAGGCACCAAAGAAAGACTTGCAGTGATTTGAATTTGGGCAGCCAAATTAACACACCTCAAATTTGATCATGAATTCCCTTGTGGTCGAAACCACCAATGCAAAAACATTTTGGTTTTAACCCCCCCCCCAAACTATAGCCACATGCACTTTGATGCACGATGTTTCAAACATAAACAGTCAGCTGGGTTGGAAATTTGGGGTTTAAATTTTCACTTTCAATTCGATTCCATCGTATTATTTGTTTCCATGTTTTAACAAACTTTATTCTTACAGGCATTTCCATGGACACCTGTCTCTGTTGGAGTGGGGACCTCGCATAACCCGTTATCATTTTTGACTCCATTCAAAGTCGTACACATGTACAACATGTGCCTGGGGCACACATGCCAGGCACGTGCATGCATGCAGTGGCATTTCATGTGTCCATCATTGCCCCCTACCTCTCATTCAGAAAGTGTCTCTCCTTTGCCACCCCTCTCTGCCAGCCAGGAATGCTCCCGATGCACATCCTATTTTCAGCTTGCTGGGCAGCGGACGCCCCATCACTGCGTTTGTTCCCCAACACCCCCCGCCTATTCTTTGTCACAGGGCAATCCCTGCCCGCCCATTCCTGAACCATCTCAGCCAATGGGGGCTTGGAGCATGGTGAGTGAGCACCAATGAGGCCACCGTTTCATCTTTATAAAACTTTTCAGGCGTCTTTGCCAGGTTGCAATTTCTATTTATCCAGGGCCTCGAGAGGAGAGCGATAGCAGAGAGAGAGAGGGGGTAGAGAGAGCAAGATTGCAGAGGGTTGCCAATTTTTATCCCAATCTCACGCTTCTATAGAGTGGTGGGTAAACACACCCTTGGTTCTTCTCCATTGTCTTAACCTGTAACACTGCTGGAGAGATGCCTGGCCATGTCAGGCCAGCAGATACGCCCACACATCTCCCTAATAGTTGTTTTTTTCCCCCTACTTTGTCCTGAAGCCTCTCCTTTTTAGCGAGAATGGAGAATGCACACAGCAGAGAGTCAGCGGACGTTCTCACCCACTTTGGTGTTAGCGAGGACACCGGCCTCTCACCTGACCAGGTCAAGAGGAACCTGGACAAGTATGGCTACAACGGTGAGAGAAAGATGGAGATGGATTGGTGGAGTGAGAATAGAGCTAAATGACTAAATGTCTGTAAAACTGGTTTTTAATTGGATGTGGCTTTGAAAAGAGTCTCAGTTGAAGATTTAGAAAGTTTAAAGTGTAATGAAACACTCAAATCTAAAAATTAAGTAAAATCTGTAAGAACAGCACCACCTGCAGGTTAAAGGTTAGTTATCACAAATGCTTTATCTGATTGGCTAAAATTATTACCAGGTAACGTCACGTGTGTGTGTATGGCAAGTGACACTGACTGGTTTTAATCTGTAAGTAGTAGCACTATCCCTACAGTTTGATTGTAGTATTTGGTTACACTTTATTAAAACATAAAAAGAATCTAAAGCTGGCAGAAAAACACAATGAAATGCAGAGAAGATGGGCTTTGGGAGGTTGCTGGGCCGTCTGACATATTGGTGCATGACTTTGTGGTGGTGCAAGGCCCACCTTCTGAAGGTCACAGCCCTGCTTCTGAAGCAGGTGTTAAAGAGGTTCAGGTTTCTAACAATAGCTCTCTGTCCTTCTGGAAGTTTACATGTTTGGCAGAGATTGGGGGCTCTTAAAGCTTTTTTCAACACAGGAACAAACAAAGCCTTTTGTTGACAATTGCTAGGTTTTTTTGGAGATGCAAAGGAAGTTCAGGGTAATGTGGAGCACTTTAGTTCCTGACTGTGATTAAATAAGATCTGTTAGAGTGGAACATCTGTGTTTGGAGGCATGTGGCTCAAGTGACAATGACAATCGATTAAAAAAACTTTCAATAATTAAGATTACTGTAATGGCTTATCAGCAACAATAGTCACTGTATTTGTGAGAAACCTTAATTACAGCTTGGTGCCACAATGAGACCATAAACCAATTGAGATATACACAATAGAAAACTACAATAGAAAACTACAACAAAACAATTCTTCAATCATAGTGTAAAGTACAACTGATACAGTAGCAGTTTGTCTAATTTCTCTTCTCATTTCCCATTTACAGAGCTGCCTGCGGAAGAGGGTAAGTCCACTGTTATTTTTGCCTTAAACACCTGTCTTTCTATTATTCATCTTTTAATTGTGTGACTTGTCAATCACTTTATATATTTAATTTCCTCTCACCCTGGCACCTGTTGCCCTTCCCTGTTATGATTTATTTCCTGTCAGTCTCCTCGAGTACAAACTAGATTGATTGATGTCCTAAACAGCGACGGGCAGAATGCCTGGACCAGTAATTCATTCAGCGAGAAACTACGAAAAAATCATATTATTTTAACTTGAGAAGTATATCCAGAGGCTAATGCTGACCTTGCCGCCCTGTTATCACGTGTTGGTGCAGCACAGTTGACTGCATCCATATATTTGGGCAACGTAACCAGCCAGCAGCCACATGTATTGTCATACAATCCACTAATCGATGCATTCTTGTACCTTTGATTTTACCGCAACAATTAGTTAGGTCACACAGAATATATCAGGGGTCCTTACCAGATTACAATTACGTCATATAGCAGATGCTTTTATCCAAAGCGATAAAAAGCTTGGTGCTATTACATGGAGCAGGTAGGGGTTAGGCATCTTGCTCAAGGATGCTTACAGGTAGCCCAACTCTGGGGCTCGAACCCACAACCTTCCAGGTGAGAGTCCAATTCCTAGACCACTAGACTATCCTGCCACCGAATGCTCTAGAAAGGGTTAAAACAAAACAAAAAACGCTATCATTGGCTCTGTGATTTTTTAATTCTCTACCTTGCTAGTAGTCCATCAGCATTCATCAATAGTTTAAAATATTTTTAACTAGGCAAAAGCATCTGGGAGCTGGTCGTGGAGCAGTTTGAGGACTTGTTGGTCAGAATCCTGCTGCTAGCTGCCTGCATCTCTTTTGTAAGTAATTTAAACCTACCTAGCATCACCTAGCTTACAGTAAAACCTGTTTACAAAGGTTGGGGCTCTTTGAACACACAGTGAGCGATAGATTTACACAGCGGAGGCTAGTGATTTACATGTAATGGCCATCATTTACATTATTACAATCACCAGGTGTTTAGAGAGAACATGATTAGGAGGCATACGTGTTTTGATTTGTACAAAAGTTACACATTTAGCTCGCACTGTATTTATGTATAAATATTTATATATATATGCATAAATACATTTAACAAGAAACAAAAAGAAACAACTAAACTAAAAGACAATAGTCTCAATACACTGCAGCCCTGATGGGCTCTAAAACTAGCTATACCATATTAGATGATAGCATGGATCTTCACACTGCATCTTACCTAACCTACTGCCAGTGTGTCCTGTAAACTATGCACAGGTGCATGGTGTCTCACATTATGCTCATAGGCTGTGGGGTTTGATTCCCTGACCCCACTTAACACAGGAATCCCCCTCAAACACACACAGGCACCCACACTCTGTCTTGGTTCTGTGTTAATTTGTACAAGCAGATCAATAAATTTGCTGTACACCTGTCAGCATGTGCGTGTATGGGAGCGTGCACATTACGGAGGCTTTATTTTAAGAAAGTATCAAGCTGGCATGAGAATCTATGCTTGGACAAAGGTCAGGGACAAAGGGAACGGAGGCTGGCTCGCAGCAGACGAAGAGTCAGGGCCAAGGCTTTGGTTGCACAATGGCATGGTTGGTTGCAGTGACAACAGAATCAAGAGCGGTGGAGGACACTAAATATCACACCTATTCATATCTACAACAATGTCCTGTCCTGCAATGTGCTGACAGGGCAGGACTCTCGTTTTAGACATCGATTGTGTCTTTCAAGATGAGGGTGAGGAGAGACAGGATGGACAGCAGAAGTGTGCATACTGTACATGTATAATACATTCATGCTCTCACATATTGCATACTGTAGATACATACTATATTATATAATATGTATATACAGTGTGTCACCCCTGAACTCTTGAAGCAAGTTCATTCATCAGAAAGATTTTAATTTTAAAAAGGTTTGATCTCCAAACTAAAATTACTTCCTTTCTTGAAAGCTGTTTTTGTATCTATTCGTTCTCATGGTGAGCCCATCACTGCACTCCATTGGTCTTCAGCTAATCTGTTTCCATGTCAATACAAAGCCTTTCCTAAACAGTCCTGTGTAAGTATAGCATGGGCCCACATCGCACCAGTTAAAGCTGAGGAGACATAGGAGATGAAACACAATAAAGTGTTACCTTTAGCCCAAAATAAATGGCCTACCTACCAACAGACTTTTATATTATGTTTTATGTTGGAACATAGATCTCTTTAGCTATAGCTTAGTCAAAAATCATAAATGTTATCTTAACCTCAAGTTAACCTTTGTCTCTCTTTCTCTCTCCATTTTAGGTACTGGCTTGGTTTGAGGAAGGTGAGGAAACCGTCACTGCCTTTGTCGAACCCTTAGTCATCCTCCTCATCCTCATCGCCAACGCTGTGGTCGGAGTGTGGCAGGTCAGTTAGCCAATACTACCGTGCAGACAAACATGCGCACGTTCACATACTCATCCATAAATGTTGTCTTACAGATAGGCCTGAGTAGGCGTTTATTCTTAGTTAACATCCCCACACAATAAATCACGCGGAGCTAGCTCTCTCAATGTCACAGCCCACAGTGTCACGTACAGTGGGTACAAACAGACATGTTGGCATGACATCAACAAAAGGGTGAAAAGTTGAAAGGTTGAGCCAGTCAGGGACGAGGTGGGGGTGGATGGAAGGGGGGGGGGGGGGTCTGTCACTATCCCTACCACAACGGCTCACAATGCAAGCCCCTTCGTTACAATCCACAACATGCAATCCACAGTAAAAATACAGTTGGCTGATCGGGTTACTTCAAGCCTTCGAGGTGCGTGTGTGTGCGTGTGTGTGCGTGCGTGTGCGTGTGTGTGCGTGCGTTTGGGGGGTTCATATCAGCCCTGTGGTGGTCATTTGGAAACTATGCACAAGGATTCACACATGGGTGATATGGGGGGCTGGCATAAGTCAGGCTTTACACTCCCAGACTGTCGGGGGTAGCCTTGAAAGTTACCATAAACTGAATGAGCAGTCTGAGTTGGGTTTCACCTCTTCATTCAACCTGTTGTTTGGTGTGATGCTGCTGTGAGTGGAGGTCACCTGGCCCCTGTCCCACCAGCCCACACGGTGCAACGTTACGCTAAATTATATTGGATGAATAATGTCAAATTATTTTTTTAACACGAGTCCTTCACACTTGTCAAATGGCAACAAGCAATTTTAGATTTCAACTTAAAATTTAAGTTTAACATTCAAAACATCACAAAGACAATGCTTTTACTCTCTTTACTCCTAAATATATATGCCTATATATAAATATTTTTTTATTGTTCCAGGAATTTCCCTTGTGGTTGAAACAAGCATTAAAAAATTGTTTTGTGAAACCTTTGGGCCTGGGGCTGCAACAACACAATCTGGGATTGTACCTTTATACTGTACGCTATTGATGCTCAGGTCAGCCCAAAAACAAAATAGTGCAACACTGTTCACTTTGCTGTAGCCTATAGCCTATGGTGGCTCTGTAAAACCTTGTTGTCTTGTCTACACCAGTGTCTGCCTTTTGAAACATGAATTAAATAAGAAAACGCTATCTCTTACTCTATGATATCGATGCCATCTCTGTACAGGCGATATAACTTACATATACAGTACCAGTCAAAAGTTTAGACTAGTACTGTAAGTTGTCGGTTTGCGGGTCGTGTTTGGCTGTTTGATCATCACATATTTTTGCAGGTCGGGTGGTGTGGATTGGCTGGGTGCGGGTATTTTAAAACCCTGACCCACACATCACTACTGTCTGCTGTCTTTGAAGGTTACCAAAGAGGGAAGGCTATAACCAAAGAATATAAACAATGTGTTCCTAAAACATACTGTTGATACTAATACTCATTAAATGTAAATTGCTTTTCATTCAGGCCTAATTTAGCTGTGACAAATAACAGAAAGCCATTTGACTTGCACCACCAAATAGTTCTTTAGGTGCATGACAGGGTGGTCACCAACACTGGCAAAATAAGTGGACTACTCCAGACTGATGAGCACGACCTGGCACCCGGGTGCAGTTTCTGCATGGTTGTCGTGAACGGGTCACCAACGGGTAATTGTTGTTCTGTTGCAACAGGAGCGCAATGCCGAGAGCGCCATCGAGGCTTTGAAGGAGTACGAGCCTGAGATGGGAAAGGTCTACCGAGCAGACAGGAAGAGCGTGCAGAGAATCAAGGCCAGAGAGCTTGTGCCCGGTGACGTTGTGGAAGTCTCTGGTAAGACCTCCAGCAGGGCAGTGCTTCCTTCTGCAGCTGTGTGAAGGACCTTAACACAAGACAAGGAATGGAACATTTTGTATTTCTGCAATATTATGTATTCTGTATTTAAAGTTGCGTTTCCAAACAATATGGGCCCGACATTCTTGAGGGGCTTTACCTCCCTTTGGTTTCCATTAAACTCAAAAATATATTTTAAGATGTTCTTAACCTAGGAGGATGAGAACCCCTTGCAGAATCCTCAAATTGTGACACTGTACCCATTGAGGAATTGTCTATTCTTCGGCACACACCCTTCATAGAGTCATTTTTGGCATACACGTATGTGAGCGTGTGTCTGTGTCCTTGACTGAACACGTCCCTTCACGCCAATGGCCAATGAATGAAGGGGGTGGTTGAAGGAACCTGCTGCACACAGGGAGAAAAAAGGAAGCTTGAGTATAAATACTCTAGCAGACTCTCTCTCTCTCTCTCTCTCTGTGTTTTTATTGCACCTGTTCTTTTCATTTTGCAGTCTGCCCAAGGTCTCCTTCTCTTTCTGACAGTGGTGTCCCATTTCAACAATACCACTACATATTCGGTGTGCTAAAAACCAATCAATCTACCTCCCCAGACCTGCTATAGCAGCTATTTAGATACATCTTGACTTCTCAATTGTCTTAGAGAGAGTAGAGTATTCGATTGAAAAGTTTTTTATTTGAAGTAACTCCTTGTGTGTGTGTGTGTGTGTGTGTGTGTGTGTGTGTGTGTGTGTGTGTGTGTGTGTGTGTGTGTGTGTGTCTCCATCTACTAGTTGGTGACAAAGTGCCAGCTGACATCAGAATCATCTCAATCAAATCAACAACCCTGCGTGTTGACCAGTCCATTCTTACTGGTGGGTATTGATAGACAGACAGACAGACAGACAGACAGATCTATTGCAATAGATAGAAGCCCAATAGAAACAATAGTACTAAACACATTAGCATTAATCAGCTACAGCTCATTTCGAATTTTATTTGTCAAATACACAGAACAGCAGCAATGAAAGGTAATGTAATCCTTGGGTTATAGTGCACACTTGACTCTGCAGACACAAGACAATCAACTAAAAATATACATGGTGGTAAAAAAGTATGAGTAAAATAGTTATATTAATTTATATATTAAATATTAAAATAAATATATACAATGTGTGTGTTACCAGTTATATACAATATAATATAACATATACAGTAAAAGTGTAATAAATAAGCTGACTGTGTAATAAGGTGACTGTGTAAAAAGGTGACGTGCGAGTAAAGTGACGGCTCAATCAGCTGTTTAACAGTCTGAGCTTGCGGGAAGAAACTGTCTCTGAACCTCTGAACATGGTTGTGTGTTGCAGGTGAGTCTGTCAGTGTGATTAAACATACGGATGCAGTCCCAGACCTCCGTGCTGTCAACCAGGACAAGAAGAACATGCTGTTCTCTGTGAGTCCCTCCTCATCCCTCCTGTCCTCCTGTCCTCCTGTCCTCCTGTCCTCCTGGCCTCCCCTTTGTATGGCCTTTCTAGTGAAAAAATCATTATTTATGTAATTTATATTTCATTTAAATGCTTGCGGATATCTGTCCAGGGCACCAACATCGCTGCTGGTAAAGCCATTGGCATTGCTGTGGCAACAGGCGTCGCCACAGAAATTGGCAAGATTCGTGACCAGATGGCTGCCACCGAACAGGAGAAAACTCCTCTGCAGCAGAAATTGGACGAGTTCGGAGAACAGCTCTCTAAGGTGGGTCAGACGGACAGAAAGACAGATAGACAGACATGATCCAGGAGGCTACAGGTAGGCCCATGCCATGCTGCGAAGGCCCCCCTAGAAGCATTGCTTACAGTACACTCGCATGTCCGACAGGTGATCTCTCTCATCTGCGTTGCTGTCTGGATGATCAACATCGGCCATTTCAACGACCCGGTCCATGGAGGCTCCTGGATCCGTGGTGCTGTTTACTACTTCAAGATTGCCGTGGCCCTCGCTGTCGCTGCCATCCCTGAGGGTGAGCCACTGAACCAGACAGGATTTATTTAAGACGTATCTTAAATAAATATTTACGACAGGATTTATTTAAGAGATCAGGTTGTTTCACAGTTTGAGATGGTGTCCATTAGTCCATCAAACCAAGTCACAAGATTAGATAAGATTGCATTTAATACAATTTTTAAAGTAGCTGGAAAGCCACAAAGGTATTGTCAGTTATTTGGGCTGATTAAGTTTTATATTTACATTTACAGCACTAAGCAGATGCTTTTATCCAAAGCGACTTACAATTAGTGCATTTGTCAGCAACTCAAGAGGTTATACACCAGTTATTCTAAGCGAACAACATTCTGTTAGAATAATGACAACTGCATATCATTAGGGCTAAATTATGTTATACATTTCACAACATACATTGTCATAGAAGAATTATCACAGAGAGCTTTAGTTAATGAGAGTGCAATTAGGTAGAGAGGTCAGTAGCAGAGGTACCAAGGTGGATTCTGAAGAGGTGGGTCTTAAGTCTCTTGGGTAGTGACTCTGCTGTCCTGACTGCTGCAGGAAGCTCATTCCACTCCCAGGACAGAAAAGTCGAGACTGAGCTGAGAGACTCTTGCGCCCTCATAGAGATGGAGGTGTCAGCTGACCAGCAGAGATGGTAGTTCGAAGCGCTCTGGCTGGGGCCTGGAACCTGACCATTGCTTGGTCTTATCGAGGTTGAGCTTGAGGTGTGTGTCAAGAGGGAAGTAGAGGTAGAGTTGGGTGTTGTCGGCATAGCGGTGATAGGAGTGTTGTGGTAATTGTGTCTGGATCAAAAAGACTCGAAACTGGGTCGGTCAAGGTTTATTGATGACAAATGGGTAGGGAGCAGATACAGGATGTTACCGTGATGGTCTCTCGGAATCAACACTCAAAGTTTAAGTTTTAAACTGCAAGGCCATGACACCTGGACAGACAACCCTGCCAGACTAGCTAGATAGAGAGCTATCCCAGACTAGTGTGTGACCTTGGACCAAGATAAACCCCTTTGTGTGGGCCTGTGTGGGCCTCTACAGGAGAATGTAATAAGATTACAGAGCTCAGAGATGGGGTGTACATGGAGAAGAGTAAGGGTCCCAACAAGGATCCTTGAGAAACACCAGTGTTGAGTGAGCAGAGTTTGGAGAGATGTCCATTCCAAAGTAGATGATAAGAGCAATCTGCCATGTAGGACTCAAAGAAGGAGAGCGCAATGTCCAGCTCAGCGAGGGTCGATCTGGAGGAATCTGAAGGTTCTGACACTACAATGTAATCTAGGAGCGTACCTTTAAGAGAGAGTTTCTGTCACTGACACAGTTAATTTAACTGATTCGATTTTTGCTATTGTAGAAGATGTTGTTAATCAGCTGGTGAAAATATTGGATTATATAAAACACTTTCCTTATAATAGATAATAGATAGCAATGATAGATAGATATAGGACATATGAGCTCTCACTGGGCGATAATTGATAAGAGGCTCTTGTTCTCCAGGCCTGCCTGCTGTCATTACGACCTGCCTGGCTTTGGGAACACGTCGCATGGCCAAAAAGAACGCTATTGTCAGAAGCCTGCCCTCTGTAGAGACCCTGGGCTGCACCTCTGTCATCTGCTCTGACAAGACTGGCACCCTCACCACCAACCAGATGTGTGTCACCAAGGTAAACACACACGCACACACTGAATTAAAGCTATATCCACATTACCACAGATAAATTCTAAAACGCTGTTTACGGCCACCATCCATACTACCGTTCCCGTTAGATCCGCGTCCACAAAGATGGCCAACCCAGCGGGAAAACACTTACATCTCTGAACTGCACATGCTCAGGTGGCTAAACATATGACCATACACATTCCGCTTTTATTGTTTACGGAAACACACCTCTGGTCCGCTTAAGGCCGTCAGGAATTCTTTGTCTGGACAGACGATGCAGTAAACGATGCTCCTTTTAAAATTAGTAAAGTGGTAGTAAAAGCTGTGGAAAATACGGACTGGGAGTCATGCCAGAGCAAATATGGGAACATATTGGAGTTCTTTAAAAACATTATTCATAATAAGAGGATGAAGTTGGGAAAGGAATATCCCTACAAGGACAACATTACAAAGACACACATAACCTATTAGTCTTATTATTGTTATTGTACATTTGGTATAGTATTTGCATTATTGCAAGTGAACCCTTTCTTGCCAAAGAACACTGTGCGATTGAACACTTTTTGCAAAATTTTTTGTTTTAGTTTTGTCAGGTTTACAACACATACAACAGTTTTGATTGAGACTTTATTTGCAAATACCCAAAGACAATCTTGTCTTGCTGTCAAGGTGAAAAGACAATAAAGAATATACAGTACAATATATAATGTCCGATTCACATTTTTCATATTTTTAGATTGATCTTTACAAATGATTACACTAGATTACACAGTAAAAATATACTGTATTGTATGCCCTGCAGTAGCTTTTTGCAGCCTTCCTTGTTTGACTTGTAGAGTGTACAAGAAACTTTTTGAACAACATCCACTGGAGATCTCATTCACGTTGTCTGACCTTCTATGTTAGGGCACAGTCATTCGCTGAGTTGGAGTAGAGTTCCTGGATATTCTAAAAACTATTTTCGGGAAGCATTTAATTGTTCCGAAAACTTTCCCACCACCACTTACATATGTTTCTTGTATTGGTGGTAGCTAGCTTGGCCATGAAATGGTCCGGCATTGCACAACAGCCGGGAATATAAAGTTTTCTGTCTTGGACGAAAAGAAAGAATGTGCAAAAGTAGGACTACTGTATATTTGATTGTAAACACAAAACAAGTGAAACAACGTTTTCAAATGTATTCACTTTTGAGTGAAAAGATCGGTTTTCAAGGGTGGAAAACGTTGGATTAGTATAGACGGAAGGCATGGACATCAGTGTATGGACATAGCCTGAGATCAATAATTCAGCAAGTTCCTTTAAAACCGCACCGATAAACTTGCCAATACACACTAACACATAATGTAATGGGGAGACCCCAAAATAGTCCCATTCTATGTAGAAGGTTTGTACTGACTGCTGTGTACTGTTTTGTTCTCACACAGATGTTCATCATTAACAAAGTCGAGGGCGACAGCGTCAGTCTGGGACAGTTTGACATCTCTGGCTCCAAGTACACCCCTGAGGGAGAAGTGTAAGCTATACACACACAAACACATGCACACTGGGTGCACACTGACTACCCTGGTGAAACCATTCACCTATTAAATTAGATTAAATGAAAAACCGGCAATAGGTTTGTCATATTGTTGTTTGTCAGCAATAGGTTACAATTACAGCATTTAGCAGATGCTTTTTTCCAAAGTGATTTACAATTACATTGTTGGACTTACAATTACAATTACATGGAGCAGATAGGGGTTAGGCATCTTGCTCAAGGATGCTTACAAGTAGGCTGACTCGGGGTCTTGAACCATGACCTTATGGCTGGGAGTCCAACACCTAGACCACTAGACTATCCTGCCCCCCTAGGTGTCAACCAAATTGGATACCATAGCAGGTGATTTACCCACCTAAACCAATCAGAACAAGATTCATGTAGGGAGGATTATCCGAACACAGGCACCAACTGAACTACACCTGGTTTTCAGAGTTCCCAGACTTATATTTAAAGTGGAAAAAATCATAGAGGCAGAGCTTGCAATATCAGGATGCTTTTAACCAACTTCCTCAAGTTGCTATTTATAGTCTTTTTATAGTAAAATAGTAATTTTTTATGCTCTCTGTTCTACTATTGATCTGGGAGAGTTTCATGTCAAGGTTTGGAACTATCCCAGCAGTCCCAAATACATTTCTATGGGAAAAGTTAATGGATATTCACTTCCTCAAACTAGATATACCCCATATACTTCTTAATATACTGAGGGTATTCTGTTTTCCTTGCCCTCAGGACTAGGAATGGTGGCTATGTGAAGTGTGGTGAGTACGATGGACTGGTAGAGTTAGCCACTATCTGCGCCCTATGCAACGACTCATCTCTGGACTACAATGAGGTCAGGAGAGTGTTTGGTCATCAGTACATGAACATGGAAAAAATTACATCCCTCCCACAGTTCAGAAACATTTGTGCTGTTATATTTAGCATCTAAACAACTGATTAAGTCTGGAAAACTTCTTTCTTTCTTTCGGCACTGTAGTCTAAGGGTATATATGAGAAGGTGGGAGAGGCCACAGAGACGGCACTGTCCTGCCTGGTGGAGAAGATGAATGTGTTCAACAGTGAAGTGCGTGGCCTGTCTAAGGTGGACCGGGCTATTGCCTGCTGCAGTGTAAGTCCTTAAGATCAGAATGCAGTGGACGATTTCTGATTGACATCAACACGTAATTTCAGAACCAAACCAAACATACAGTATCTTGAAATCTGTCTTTCAAGATACTGTATGTAAAAAGTGTCTGTGTGTTTTGAGTGGTCGAAATGCACATGTTGAAGCATAATGTGCGCTCATAGAAAACATTTCTTCACTGGACCATTGTCACTAAGATTACAGGTCCATTTTTCTTTGTTTACAAATGGTATTAATATAACTGTATATGTAACTGAACCTCTACAATTTAAAGAACTATTGTTTGCTGCTGAATACTCAGAGACCTTTGATCCAGAGGTCATTGTTTTGGTTTAAATGTAGAGAAAATATCTTCTGTAACACAATGAGTGCACCACAAGTGGTAACTACCCAACTAACCAATAGAGAGCGCTACACTTGTATTGTGGGTCTGGCCTTGAGGTCCCATGGTTTCTTCTCATGCTGGTTCTAGGTGATCAAGCAGCTGATGAAGAAGGAGTTCACCCTGGAGTTCTCAAGAGACAGGAAGTCCATGTCAGTGTACTGCTCCCCCGCCAAGTCGTCAAAAGCCCCCGTGGGAAACAAGATGTTTGTGAAGGTGAGCTTCATGTAACATCTTGTAATGTCACACCTGACCGTGTTGGGACTTGTGCCCATATTAACTGTAATACCATCAGGGTGCTCCAGAGGGTGTGATTGACCGCTGCACCTACGTGCGCGTGGGCACCACCCGCGTGCCCCTGACTGGCCCCGTCAAGGACCGCATCATGACCATTATCAAGGAGTGGGGAACAGGGCGAGACACCCTGCGCTGCCTTGCCCTGGCCACCCGGGACACGCCCCCGAGAAAAGAGGATATGATTCTGGAGGATTCCACCAAGTTTGTAGACTACGAGGTGAGAGAATGTAGAGTTGGCCTAGTACTAGTTTACTAACAAACCAATTGCAAGGCATGTTCTTGCCAATCACCTTGATGTCAGTTCCATAATCTATAGGCCTACTGACAAGACAAGGAGTACGTTGATAAATGTGAACAGGCTTGTGTTTCAGTCTACTGTGGTGGTGCTAGACACGTTTTTCCTCCTTCCCTCCCTAGACTGACCTCACATTCGTTGGCTGCGTAGGCATGCTGGATCCCCCTCGAAAGGAGGTGATGAGCTCCATCGAGCTGTGCAGGGCGGCTGGCATTCGGGTCATTATGATCACTGGTCAGTGAACCAGTAACCTCCATATCACACTACATGGGTTTTCAAAGTACGGGTGTGGAAACCCTGCTGCTAACGGGTCACAAGATGATGATGTATTCATTTTAGTAATATTATCTTTAATATTAGGTTTATATAGATATGTGTACATATATATGTAGGTATGTACAGGATAGTCTAGTGGTCTAGGCGTTGGACGCCCAGCCAGAAGGTCATGGGTTCAAGCCCCAGAGTTAGCCAATCCTGTAATCATCCTTGAGCAAGATGCCTATCCCCTATCTGCTCCATGTAATAGCACCATGTAATTGTAAGTCGCTTTGGATAAAAGAGTCTGCTAAATGACCTAATTGTAATTATACATGTATATGTATAAATACAACCATACATATTTATATAAACATCCAGTCTGACAGGACAACATATTATTATATGCAGTTTTGCTGGCATTATATGTCATCATATGCACTTGTGCTTAACCAATGTTCTTTGGAGGAGAGGACAGTAGAATGTTCTGTCCTGTGCTCACAGGTGACAACAAGGGCACAGCTGTGGCCATCTGCCGCCGCATTGGCATCTTCTCCGAGGAGGAGGATGTAACTGGCAAGGCCTTTACCGGTCGCGAGTTCGATGACCTCTCTCCGTACGAGCAGAAGAACGCTGTTCGCAAGGCGTGCTGCTTTGCCAGAGTGGAGCCCTCCCATAAGTCCAAGATCGTTGAGTTTCTCCAAGGCTTTGATGAGATTACTGCCATGGTAAGAAGACCTTAGCATGGCACCGAATGTTTTTGTTTTCAATTAGCAGATGGATTCTTACTCATGTTTATTGATCTTTAATATGACAACAGATTTATGTTTGTTTAAAGTGATAGTACATTTCTGTCAATTTCCTGACTGTAAGGCCAGGAAAGTTGACACACCTTCAGGATGAAATATTCAGTTTGGTCAGTTACGTGCCTCGATTGTATACTACACCCAGAACTCCAAATATCCGCCCCAACTTACTTATTGTGTGCCTAAGCATTAAAGAGCACGTGGCTGTGGGGGGAGGGGTGGAGAAAAGCCTAGGAGCTGTAAGGGGAGGAGGAGAGAGGGGTACAAGTCACTCAGCACTCAGGTATGGGAGGGACATGCGCTCTAAGA
This sequence comes from Percopsis transmontana, assembly GCA_025447815.1. Classification (NCBI taxonomy): domain Eukaryota; kingdom Metazoa; phylum Chordata; class Actinopteri; order Percopsiformes; family Percopsidae; genus Percopsis; species Percopsis transmontana. The sequence goes on from JAOEHI010025737.1 coordinate 18,402, forward strand.
GTGTCCAACGAAAACAACAACAAAGACTAAATTCAGTAAATACAGAGACGACGCAAATTATTTCATCCTGAATGTCGACGTCTGGACTTGTACTGATATAAGGAATCTATATAGTCAGGTTCAATATCGCTTTAACTATATTTCCTTCCTTCTATTTTTTTTTACCAGACCGGTGATGGTGTGAACGATGCCCCTGCCTTGAAGAAGGCCGAGATTGGCATCGCCATGGGCTCTGGCACTGCTGTTGCCAAGTCTGCCTCTGAGATGGTCCTGGCTGACGACAACTTCGCCTCCATCGTGTCTGCTGTCGAGGAGGGCAGAGCCATCTACAACAACATGAAGCAATTCATCAGATACCTCATCTCCTCTAACGTGGGAGAGGTCGTCTGGTGAGGCCCTCATGTATGGAGAGGTTTATTGTGTGTATGTTTGAGGAATGGGGTTGTCACAGGAAACTCTTTAAGGTTCCTTTAAGACAAAAAAATATATAGGGATATAAAGAAATACATTAGGACATTGTTTTTCAGTGTGGGTTGATACCCCCAGAGGAGTTGGAGATGATTTCAAAATATAGGGAACTTAGTTTTTTTGTTTTTTTAATATATTTTAAGTATATACAGTATGTTATGCTATATGTTATGCTCTTCAAAAAAATTGTTCAGAGTTTGTATGAAGCATTCGCAATGTTGGAAGACACTGGAATGTAGTTATGCAGATCTAAATTTACTGTGTCCCACCACTTATGGTTATAAATGACCACATTTTGACACAATCCTTATCTAGTACAACAGCAGAGTGGTGAGGTTGTGTTAACATTAGAAAGGCATGGCTGTTAACATGTTTTTTTTGTGTGTGTGCTAAAAATCACAGACAATTAGTCTTTGACAGTCATTGCATTACGATGTTTTAAATAAAAAAATTGCTGGTTACTCATGACATGATTTGGCCTTTCTAGTGTAACAAAATAATTTGCTCTTCTTGTTTCCTCCTTAATTATTTCAGCATTTTCCTGACAGCGGCCCTGGGCCTGCCCGAGGCTTTGATCCCCGTCCAGCTGTTGTGGGTCAACCTTGTGACTGACGGTCTGCCCGCTACTGCCCTGGGCTTCAACCCCCCTGACCTGGACATCATGGGCAAGGCCCCTCGGTCCCCCAAGGAGCCCCTCATCTCTGGCTGGCTCTTCTTTAGATACATGGCCATTGGAAGTATGAAACATGCAGCCTATACAACCACTGGCAGAAATGATGGAATCACCACACAGAGGATGTTCATCCAGCTTTTTTACTTTGTAGCAAATAAACAAATCACACAAAACCATTTTTGGTTAATATCTGAACATTTTGGCTTCGTGAAACATACCTCAAACAAATTAAATTATTATTTTAACTAATAGGATATTTAGAGGAATCAAGTAGAGGAATCACTCAATGTAGAGGAAAAAATAAATAATAATAAATAAAAAAAAATAGTACTTTGTTGCACCTCCTCGGGCTTTAATTCTTTGAGGCATGGACTTCACTAAGGAAAAACAATCTCCATCAAGCCAGATGGAGATGGTACAGATCAGCTTTGCAGGATGGAGCATTGTCATGGACCATTTTTTAATATTTTCACCATAAATTTTAAATCGGATTGAGATCCGGGTGCTTGTTGGCCATGTCATTGAGCTGATATACCTTTCCTGAAGAAAAGCTTTAACACTGTTTGCTCTGTGGCAAGATGCATTGTCATTCTGAAATGACTTCATCATCACCAAACCTATTTTCTATCGATGGAATGAGAAAAGTGTCCAAAATATCATTGTACACTTATGCATTGACTGTTGAGGTAATGATTGCCATTTCTAATTTGCATATTCAGACTTGCTGGTATTTGTTTTAGAAATGCAAATTACAAGGTGATACATTTTTTTATAATTATAATTTTTTCCTCAACATTGAGTGAGTCCATAATTTATTCCTCTTCTTTATCCGGTAAAAAGTATGCCATTAATTAAATGTATTTGTTAGAGGTATGATTTACTGTGATTTGTTTATTTCTGCAAAGTAAAAAAACTGGGTGAACATCCTCTAAGTGTGGTGATTGCATAATGTTTTGCCAGGGGTTGTATATGAAACGTTTATTTATGCCCTGGTTACAGAAAAATTTATAAAAATGTATAAAATCCATATTTAGCTGATTAATTTTAACCACATGCTCCATTTCACGCCTATCCACTTCATAATCGTGCTGTCAGCAGTACAGCTGTGTTAGAATGAACCTGACCTATACACGACTCTTGTCTTCCAGCTTTTAACACTTGCAGTGCTTTTTCATCTGCTGAACATTTAATATGGTCTGATGGAGAAGGGTTTTAAATGGTCTTGTGACACTAATATCTAAATGAATCATGATTGCTTATCATTCAGTGAGGTTGTGTCGTTCAGCTGTTTATTGGACTTACAAACAGTACTGGAGATTAATACACCATGCCATGCTAAAGCAGATTAAAAGATGTCTGGTTTACCTCATGTGGCAGACCCTGGTCAAGTATTCATCTATACTTGGGTCTGTTGGATGAAAGCCTTTCAGAATCCTGGTTTAAGACACAATAACGTGATGCATAACTTTCCTAATTTCTCGACCCATCATTCCAGGTTACGTCGGTGCTGCAACTGTAGGAGCTGCAGTCTGGTGGTTCCTGTACTGTGACGAGGGTCCAATGGTGTCTTTCCACCAGCTGGTAAGTATTTTAGATTTCCGGTATGTCTACTGTCCAGGGCTTCTGCACATCTAGCCCAAATTATATATAATATACATGCAGAATAACTCCTGTTCCTAAAAACATTGATGTTAGTCAATTTGGATAATAGCCCCTGCTATTTTATTTAATTGTTGGGACTAGTATCCTCGTGAGACCATCCTGATCGTGTGTGCTCCACATTCTGACTCTATCAGCCATTCTGGATCCCTTTTTATTCAAAACCGCTCCTGCCCAGTTAGAAAATAGCTGGGCATCACTGCCTCTTTGAATGGACCAGGATGGTGATGTGATGAACTGAATGAGTCGGTCAAGGTTTGTTGATGACAAAGGGTAGGAAGCATTTGGGTACAGATGTTACCGGGATGTCTTCTCGGGATTAATGCTTAAAGTATAAGCTTTGAGCTAAGCATTTATTGTCATATCACATCCACCTCCACATAATGCTACAGATAACCTTGATTCCCACGACTCTCGCCTTGTTGTAAGGTCATGATATGTCGGAACATATTCAGTTAACAAATAAGGTCATGATATACCCTTCATATCATTAAAAGACAACCAGAGGAGAGGACACCGACTTATAGGAAAACCCTCCCAAACTAGCTAGATAGAGAACTATCCCGGACTAGTGTGTGACCTTGGTTGAGCCTGACTCTGACCACGACCAACATTTTGTGAGCTAATGCTTTAAAGTACCCTAAGAGTTCAATTTTAAACCCTTAAAACATACGCTATATTGAATAATATTTAGTTAAATATGTTTTTTTTTCACCAAAAAGTTCAATATACAACACACAACCGCTAAACCGCATCTCTAGACTTTCACCCTACTGTAATTGAAAATGCAAGGATCTAATTTCAAACGCCCCCATGCCCTCTGAATGTTTGTCCAAAACATGGCTGCCAAAAAAACCAAACCCAAAAAACTATTCAATTTCTAGTGACAAGCAGGAATATTGGAAAAATACAACCATATATGTTTGAGCCTCAGTCGGAATCTGAAGAGGAGCCAACTGTTCATCAAAATTGAAGAATTGGCGATGTATCTGAATGAGTTAGATTAGATTAGTTTTCTTGACGTAATTTAGCATTAGAACTGCAACTTATCGTAAATAATAGTTTGTTAATAAATTCCTAACTTATTTTATTAATCTAGATCAATATGGAATCATTTACAAATGCTATTGAGCAGAATGTCCTACCTATCTAGATTGACACCAACTATGTTTAACTAGTCCAGCACAGGACCACTTCCCTATGGGGTTACAATATAAAATTCACAATTTGTATAACAAAAACAGGCCATCTCACAAGTTATTATTTACATTTTCTAAGATCTTACATTGTGATAAATTACTGGAATACTATAATACACAGATTTAGCCAGCCATCCAAATACAACAGACTTACTAGTGCTTGCTGCTGTGGTTCTGGGGACCACATTTTAGATCATTCAGTAAATAGTACAGTAGAAGGAAGTTCCTTGCTTTGGATTACATCCAATGTTGCCATGTTTGGTAAATTTCTAAAGCTAAATCATTCCATTTAAAAAATGCGCTCCTGTGGTTTGCATGTTGGATCACGATAGGTTATAATTAGTTGTGATGCCCCAACTAGTACATGCCTCTAAATTAGATTTTAATGGAAGTAAGGGAAAAATCCCCCTTTTCAGTGGAAAAATGTGATGCACTGTTCTGGTGTGAAATATCAGACAAAAACGTTTTTTATATACCTAAGAACCAGTCTATTAGAGGAGTTAAAAATAAGGAAAATACAGTTTTGAGTGTACGGGTACGAGAAAAACTAGATGAGTAGGGTGGGCTTTAGCGAGGGGGTTTGGACAGGCTCTGTGTCCTACTTTCCATTACAATTTGCTTCAACCTTCCTTCATTCTTTCTCAGTCCCACTTCATGCAGTGCAGCGAGGACAACGTGGACTTTTCTGGTGTCCACTGTGAGGTGTTCGAGGCTGCTCCTCCAATGACCATGGCTCTCTCCGTGCTTGTTACCATCGAGATGTGCAACGCCCTCAACAGGTCAGTCTGCAACTCCTGCTTGAGGGACTAAGAACCCTCAGTGATCCAGGGGTGTTACTTACAAACAATTCTTTCATTTAATTCCCTACAGTTTATTTTATAAAAAAAAGGAAACTACCTTTGTAACATCATTTTTAACCAGTATCAAGAGCAATTTAGGTACATCAGGAGTATTAAATTTAAAGGAACACTCCTTCATTTGTGTGCACTTGTTTGTTTTAGTTTTAAAGTCGACAGCGCATGACCCCTTCGCATTTAAGTGCTTGGCAATCATCTCTACTCCTCCCCCTACAGCCACACGCCATTTCATGCAGGCTGTTTGAAAATGTAAAAAGTGAGATGGGGTGAAAATTAGGGATTCTGGGGGGTGTTATGTCACAATCAAGGAGTGTACCTTAAAGACTGTAATATAGTAGTTACATGACATTGTTTATTTCTCTTTTAAAGTGGCTGGCAATAATTTACAACACCCATATTCAACTGTTGCAGCTGTAAAATCCAGCCAACCTCAGTCTCTCTGTCAATCCTGTATATAGTTATTTTGCAGATTAAAACAAAAACAACATTAAAAATACCTGAGCTTTCTAAATACTTTTTGAATATATATAGATTTGATATTAGTGTGCATTAAACACTTAAAACAGAGATGTTTTAGCTAACGCTAGCCAAGCATACATGTTTGTTTAGCACTTACTTTTGTAATCTGCTGTCCTCACATCACATTCTTCTTGACAACCTTTTACACACACACACACACATGTTCACTATGCATTAACATACCCCTCCGCCTCCCCATCTATGCCTGTCTTTACCCCTCATCTTCCTCCTCCTCGTCCCGTTCCCCAGCTTGTCTGAGAACCAGTCCCTGCTGCGCATGCCTCCCTGGAGCAACGGCTGGTTGGTGGGCGCCATGAGTCTCTCCATGTCCCTTCACTTCATGATCATCTACGTCGATCCCCTACCCGTGAGTCTGCTCTGCTTCCTGCATCACAACAGCCACCAGTGTCCAGAGACCCTCCATTTACCACCACCGTGCTGCCCCACCCCTAGCCTGTTAGCATAGTTTACACTGATCGGCTCTACCCTGCTCTACCTGCCTGCCGACGGGTCTCACGTTGCTCACAAACTGTCGGCCGTTAACGTCAGTAACATTCACATATATACTGTAGCTTTAAGAGATACACTGTAAAGAATTTCACTGTAAAAATAACAGTAAAATACTGGCAGCTGGATGCCAGTATTTTACTGTTATTTTACAATGCAACTACTGTTATTTATTTTAACAGTATATTACCGTATTTTGGATTACAGTATATGACCGTAGAATAATGATGGGTGTAGTTATTTTACAGCACATCTACTGTAATTTATCTAACAGTATAATACCGTTGGATTACAGTACATGACGGTAGGATAACTGTGTTTTAGTAATTTTACAGGACATCTACCATAATTTATTTAATAGTATATTACCGTATTTTGGATTAGTGGGTTATGGTAATTTTACAGTATATGCCAGTGTGTTATAAAATATGATATTTTTGCATTTGTATAAAGCCTCTCCAATTTAAAACCAAAGTATGCAGGGCTTTTCAAATACCCAGCCCTAGGCTACCACATTCATCCCGACATCCAGAAAAAAATCAGATGCAGACCTTTAAGTAATAAGTTTTAGAACCCAGGTATAGAACACAAGAACACATACATTCTATAACATTGCTGTAGTTTATTAGAAAGTGCTCATTTGTACAGCAGACTTTGTAAGATTAGTAACATTGACAACATTTGTATTACAAAAATGACAAGGTATTGCATTACCATATTTGGAAGAAACTGTCTCCAATACAATCATTAGTGACAGACTTGAACCCATGAGCATAACCTCAGACGCTGAATTAAAATACCATCTAGAACAGTGTAATACTGCATTAAAGTACCATCTAGAACAGTGTAAGAACAGTCTAGCTTGACTGAAGTATTTTGCATGTGAACAATAACAGTGGACGTGGAGAAAGAAAAGAGGGGGAGAAAGAAAGAGTGAGTACTTGACAGCAGCGTTTGGCTGGTCTCCTCAGCCACTGATGATGAGTACGTGTAAAAAAAATAAAATAATTGCAACACGTCTCTGGTAAAATATAAAAACAGGACTAATGGAGGGAGAAAAAGAAACATAAAAATGAGGGGAGAGAAATGGGCTAGAGCAATAAACTGTTCAAGGGAGAGAGAAAATGGTTAAAAAAGTGCAAAGAAGAGAAAAGAGACAGAAAGGAGAGAGGGTAGTTAAGGGTTAACTCCCTAAACTATGGGCTAGGTCAGTAGAGTAGCATGTTGTTGGAATGTTAAGGACTAGTGGGAGGAATGGAGTCAAGCAGAAACTAGAAACATCAAAATTTTCAGAAGACAAATTTTGTGCTTGCAAAATTGAGTATTTGAATCATCACTTGATATAATCATCAGTACTTGAAGCAGTAGTTGAACAAGCTGATACAGTACTTCGTGTATTTTAAGATGTTTAAAGAGCAGGCAAAACAATGCGGTCATTTGAAATCAGATCGTTCCTCTGATCAATGATAAAACCAGATGAAATTATTTACACACGTTCCTGCTGCTCTTCTCAACCAAGTGCAGTCATCCTGTCGAGACTGCGGTATTCTAGGATGTTGCTTTGGCAAATTTATCAAGAGTGTTTAGTATGCCATTTTAATGGAGCTGAAGTAAGCAAATAATAAAGGGTGACAAGACATCTGTGACCTACCTAGATGACAATATCATGCAGTTTACACACTGACGCACCTTATTTCTCCACCTGGTGAGAGACTGGAGATTGTAGGTCCTAACTTACTCCCTTTGGAAAATCCTCCCGTTTGTGGTTGCACAGTCAGCTCTATAAAAGCACAAGTTAACACAAGTTAGTTAT
>JAOEHI010025748.1:0-10070 GCA_025447815.1 Percopsis transmontana
CATACATACATACACACACATACATACATACATCTATACATACATACATACATACTATGGCCCTCATTTATCAATCTAGCGTAGAAACCAGCACAGATCTGAGCACAGAAATCATCTTACAACAGGGTTCACGTGTGATTCATTAAACCTTCTTATCTCGTCAACCCCAGCGTAAGAATGATCGGACGTTGATAAATCTGGCGGCTGAAAACGATCGTCATTTAAATATCATGCCCCTGAATGTTCTCGGTTTAGAGACCTCGTCCCTAGAATTTACAATGAGGTCATTTAGCAGACACTTTTATCCAAAGCGACTTACAATTACATGGGGCTATTACATGGAGCAGATCGGGGGTTAGGCATCTTGCTCAAGGATGCTTACAGGTAGGCCAAGTCAGTAACAATGTGTATTTAGTGGTCTTTTGACTTGTTGCTAATGACCAAAATTCCACCTGGTTGTTCAGCTAGATAGAAACTAACCCTGTCCTTTTCGCACACAAGAACGCTAATGTAGAACGTTCAGAAACCTGTAATGCCTCCTGGCCACCAGGCTGGATGCCACTCGGCCCTCCCGCTCTCCAACGCCACAGTTACCCAGGAAGTTATTGCTGTCCATCACAGCGAGCTCATTCAGGAAGAGCTCCACGGTACTTTCGCTCCATCCTTCCTCTGGACACTTTCCCTTTAAAGAATTTTTTCAAATTAATATACAATATGGTTAATATTTTATATGGTAATAAGCTTATGGTAGCTATGGACTATACTTGTTCCAGTAAATGTCTGATGAGCTGCTCGTGGCTGCGGCGTGCCTGTGACCCCTGTCTGATGTAGGAGGGGGAAACTATCTTCTCACTCAGGGTGAAGTTTTCACTGTTCATCTCAGCATAGGCTGTCCAGGACAGAACATGACATGACATCGTGTTAACATGAATCAACTCTTTTCAGGTTATAACAGCACACAAGGTTTATTCACAAGATATGTATATACACGAATCGTGTTAGTCTAATCGTGTGCCTTCAAGTCAGCCCTTATATATAGAAATACATTAAATAATCTTAAAAGCAACGAATTAAAATAAGGACTTTGTTAGATGCGACTTACAGTATGCCTGATTATTCATTTCAAATGGCTACCGTCGTGAAAACAAAATAAACATCATGTTTTATCATGATTCAGAATTAATGCTGTTTACCACTTGTATCGATCTGTACTGGTAGATTGTTGGTAATGCATGAATGTCATGTTCACGGCATGGCTAGATTTGTTTACTTTGATAGCACGCTTGCTAGCTACGCTATCGTTATGCTCCCACTTATAGAAGACAAACGAAACATACCAGAACCCCGTTTATTATTTTATTCCATGTATGAGACCTGTCTTCTTACCTGTTTACATCTCCTTCTATGAGATTCTTCTTTGATGTCCTATTCAAGGCAATTTCACTTGTCCACTTGTCAAAAACCGCTAGGTTGCTTTCCAGACAGGCATGGTTGGGTGAACACACGGTGACGTCGCGTGACATCATCACGTGATACCAGCCAGATGCAATACAAAGCTTTTATTTGGAAATTCTTCAGGTCTACTGTGTAGTGGAATTTCCGCGGAAACGTTCTTCTTTTAATCCCAGTATCCCACCCTGTCTGAGGTAGGCCCATGTGGGGAATTCTGTGGAAGGCCTATTTCACAATCTATCTAAATCATTTATTGATGGAAACCGAGAGTTACTCTTTAATTTCTTTCTGAAATCTGCTAAGGCTATATATTCATACTCTGTGTATATAATATAGTGATATTATTATATTATTATTATTTAAATTCTACATCAAAACTGTCCTCAAACTGTTCATTAATTATTTCACAAAATAAAATATGAATTGAAACATTTAAATGTAATAAAGTTCAATGTCTTGTTATTTACCAATTTATCTTTAGGCCTATTTGTTTGTATCAGATGTAGTGTGTGTAAGTGAAAATAAAACAATTAAGAATGTAATGCATTTTTTTGTTAATTGAACATTGTCAAATAGCAGTAGGTCTAATTGGCTACAAGGATTAGTCTACTTCATTGTTAACCAAGGAAAGCTATACAAATGTGTAAATTGGAAACATTTTTGAACTTTGAAACTCTTCACATAAATCACATAAAAGCCATTGAAATTGACAAGCAAATAACATTTTAACTCCAAAACAGTTTTGAGTCACCACGAAATATTTAAAAAATATATATAATTAGATATACAGAATAATAATTTACATATATTGTCGAAATACTTTTCATTAAATGTGATAAATGTTTATTAATTCCTAATAAACATGTCGACAGAATCGATGGTAGTAGGCTATGCTACAACCTTACAGTCCATGTAGGCTATTAAGAAAACATTGTAGGCCTAGCTGCTTATTTTTCTTCTGCACCATTTCCAATATTTCTAGCATATGAATGTATACTACACAGTGAGGATAGGCTTACAAAATAGGCTAAAGTGATGCTGTGTGTTAATTTAAAAATACAAAATTATTATATTATTATTATTTAAAAAGAAATGTGCGCACACACACACACACACACACGACACAACGTTGCTGCCAGGGGGAGGAAAAGATGGCAAGTCAGCGGCATAGCAGGGCTTTCTGTTCAACTGCTATGCCAACATCTTGCCACCCTTACTCTACCCATTTCCCTTCATGAATCCATAGGTAAGCTATATTGTATATCTCGCAACTATAGCCTACAAATACACATCCCATACAAATCTAAACTTACCTGAGGCCCACCTACGAACACACATGTGGGTGCACATAGTTAATAGATTATTTAAACATGTAGGCCTACACACAGCTGGCGAGAGAACAGGTTACGTATCAAACCTACCTGGTTTCTAGATATCCCACTATCATGGCATCCATTCCTTGTGCAAAAGTGGGAAACCAGAGGAAGGGACGGGTCTTAAACCGCCCATTCGAATGGGAGCGGATTGATTTACTCACGCAGAGGTAGCGTTGGCAGTACAGGTGTGGCCTGGCTTCCGTCACTACTGGCGCCCACTATAAAAATAAATTGGGCTACATATGAGCGAGAAAAATCTTCGTGGACAACGATGCTTTCCAAAATCCGACCACGTCTTTTGAAATTTGAATTGTAAAAGTGTATAGTCTGCAGTTCAGAACCCCCGGGCTCTGTGAGGAACCTAGGTAAAATGCGTAAAAGTGCACGGTTGTTGTGCTATTAAGATAAAGTGGCAGATGACAGATGTGGGAAACAACTGCCAAAAGCCAATTTGCTGACCCTCACTCAAAAAAATCACTGCAGGATCGTGTTCATTAGCAAGTGAATCACAGGGTGATTCAAGAACAGTCTAGACAAGAATGTCATTCAGAAACATTTCCAACCACTTTTTTCCTCATATTTTCTGCATTATAAGCTACATCAGCCTATATTTATATTTATATTTATTAGTTTTCCACACACACAATTAATTTCACAGTTATTAATTTCACTGTGTAGATCTACCAGAACAAATTATAAACTTTTCTACTTGGACCAGAGATATGTTCTTCGACTCTGAGAATTATAGCACTTTTAACTACAGGTAAATTCAAAGATGTAAAAATTCAAGACCACAAATCCAGTGTACTGAATGATTTTTGTAGAACTGTCCTATATATTGCCATTTAACATAAAGCTTTGTTCATTCTAAATTATCGTGTCTGGCATTTTGCACTTTACAAAGATAAATGCTTAGCTGGTAAAAGCTGGTTTTGAATCTCACTATCAAGATGGAGCTTGATTGTGAGATTCACAAACGATGAATTCAGAATAATTCAGAATAATTCAGAATAACGATGACTCACTTCCACTGTAGTCACACCTGAGAACTCCTACATTTTACCCTACGGTTAGACACTTACAGTAGAAATTCATCATAAAACCTTTCCATAGAAAGTATATTGTAACCTTTGGCGTGGTTACACATATAGTATGGCAAAAAGCCATATTTTAGTATGTCTGTCTTTGTGAATTACAGGAAACAAGGTTCCATGGCACATGTTGAAAAAACAACACTGAATCTCGGAGCTGAATCACAGAGCTACTGAGGGGCGCTGGGAACCAGTGCAGTCAAGCAAGTCAAAGTACATCCCGCAAAAAGCCTTGTGAGGCACTGTATGATCTAACTCTTCAGGGTCATTGTCATGGAGCGATGGATACGTCTGACCCACTCATCTATAAAGTGAGCTAAATCTGTTTTAGTGATAACTGTCCCCTCTGGTTGAGCCCCCAGAATATCCTTTCTGATTCAGCTACCAAGATTCACGTTAAACATAGGTTACTCCTTGTTTTCAGAAAGAGTGAGTGACCATGGTTTTGCTGAGTCAACAGCAAGCACACCCTAACTGCAACCATACTGTATGAAGTCACCGGATAAAGTCTGTCAGAAGTCCACATGCTGAACAAGTCTAACCTTACACTCATATGGAGTTCATTAAGTTCTGGTCGATGAGTTAGAAAGTGAGCTGGCCCCTCATAAAATGTGAGAACGGTGGAAAATCCCTGTTGACATTGACAGACAATTGACTCAGACCTTTCAAGGAAAAATAACCAAATATAGTAAATCAGAAATCATTCAGTCTTTTAACAGCAAACTAACTTACAATACAGGCTAATACATTTAATAATAACAATAATGATGATGATAGGGCTAAATAAATAAGTAAATAAATAAAAACTAGCCTAACCAAAAGCATACTTTGTGTATTCCTCATTGTGTTCATTATCCAAAGATAATCTAAATAATTTAACATTTCAATTCAATTACGTTTCCTTTTAACCACCATCGGCGTCGCCAGGTCATTTTTCCATGGCGTCAGCCCCGAATGTAATTTTAAATGTATGCAACACAAAGATTAGGTGCAGTTCAACAACAACAACAACAACAACACAAATATTTTCTGAATGAATTCACGTGACGTGAAGTGACGCGACCTCACCCCCGTATTTAACAGCATAGGCCCTATGCACTATGCGCGCGTACAGTGTGTGCGTGTGAGGTTAGCTTTAATTTGTGCATTGCGCACTGGTTCTGAGCGCATACGGCAACTTATTTTACTTGTGGTAACACTAACGGCCCAGTGTCGAGAGTCACGGCCCGCCACACACACACACTAGGCCTATCATATAGCTACGTCCCGAAGAATCTGGGCTCAGCCCCGGATGTTTAACAGTGCAGCTGACGCCCCTGTTAACCACTAATGTCCTCCATCCCCTCACACAGATTTACAGTAGATTAGACCTGTATACCTAGACTATTTATCTAATTTCCAGAGAATTTATCTCATACAAGTTATCGTTAAAAATCATATTAGGCCTACATTTAATAGGAATTTGTATGACGGTGCCATGAGCTCGTTTGGATTGTTCACATGAGCTCAGAATTCTTAGAAAATAGACACGTAGCCTAGTCCTATTTACTTTCGATTCCGAAGAAAGCAGTAGATTCGGTGATATTTTCAGTAGGCCTTCTTTTATCCTTTCGGTAAGAAGGGCGTCCCACTATCACCGATATTATGGAGGAATTCGTGCTTTGCACTGTAGCCTATTGCCTTCGCTAATGCTGAAATCTGTTCGTAGAAGATGAAGATTCTGCATTTACCAAACTTTGAACCATTGATTTTGCGATTACAGACCATACACTTGTCTTTTTAAATGCAGAAATTCCAACATTAACAATAAAAGCCTAACCTGAAGACATTTTATTAGCGCCAGAATACATTAGTCCATAATTAGGTCTATCACTAGGGGGCGCGCTAATCCATCATTCATACACCAGTGGGCCAATTAATTTTAGATACAAAAATATAATAAATTACTGTAGGCTACTTAAGATTGCGTAGGTAGAATTACACATTACTGTATTGTTTCCGTTGTAAATTAGCTTGGAATGCAAGTTCAGGCATGTGCAATTTGCCTGCAATGATATGCTATAGGTCTACACTAAAATATCAACCACTAGCGATATTTCTGATCATCTTGTTCATTGAACAACAAACTGACGGGCTATCCCACCAAAGCTTTTTTGTTTCGAAATGAAACAAAATAATTATACCATCCAATAAGAATATCTAAAAGTCTTTATGCAAATGGTTAATAATATGATTGATTTCAGGACTCCAAGTAGGCCAAGTAAAAAAATAAGTGCCCCACACTGTGAATTACTTTACTGTTTTGAACAAATATCCAGGTTATGAGAACAGAAACATTAAAAAAGGATGTAAAACACATGCATCATTGTTGCATATTTTGATTATATTTATTTGTTTTGTCATATTCTGTCTTTACATAAAGAGACTTCTTTTACACTTATAGAGTATATGGTTAATTTGTATATGTATATATGTACACCTTAAATAAATCTTACATGAACACCAAGAAAATAAAAACATTTACAGTGCAATAATGTGTATTAGTGTTCAACATGGTGGCATACCTTAGAAACCCACACCCAATGCCTAGCTCACATGCTAAACCATGTGGTTTTTGCATTTTTTTAAGACCACCATTAATTAATCACCATTAATGCCCACACAGAAATACACTGTGGAACTTCGGAGGACGAAAAAAAAAGAATTAGAAGTCTTAATGGAGCTCCTGGTGCCTGTGGAGCTCTGGTGAATTACAATGCATACATACTCACACTTGACAGCGGTCGTAGAAGTGGCCCAACTGTCGAACAGCAAACGTGATATGCTGTTCTGTTAGGTTGAGGGTGTGCTATGTTGCAAGTAATCTATGTGAAGATTCGGAAAGGTACAGAGGAAAGGAAATATGTACTCATTGATCACGTGGGGCGACTGCAGGTTTTATGGTTATAAACAGAGAAGAACAATTGGATGCACTAGTCATTTTACAGACACTGCTGTTCTCAATTAAGTTCTTATACCTGGTGTTTACATGATAGGGCAGGGATTCATTTAATATGGGTACAGAGGGTTACCTAAACATCTGTTAACCTTGGGAGATATTTGGTTAATGTGAGGTTTATCCTTTGTCTGCCAAATCATAGGTGTATACCTGTTTATCTGGGAGGATGCAGTTGGGTTGTTAAGGCCTCAACCTCAACTTCCGTACAGGGAAAAAGGTGCGTTTATAGTATGCTGAATACTTAGGAGATGTCAAGAGTTGCTCAAATTACATGTTTTGTACCATTCTTTTGTTATTTGCTCAATAAATACTAAGTTATTATAGGACCGGTATATCATTCCTTTCTCTAAAAAAAAATTTAAAAATTAAGAAAATTAATAATAATTATAATAAAAATAAACACAGGTTATAAATACAGGTTTGAAAGGAATGAATACGCTTAAAAAAAGGTATATTTACAAAGTAAAATCAATGAGAACTGTGCGAGTCCTTTTTAATGGATGCATAAAAGTGAACACATATAATTGGTGTAGCTCACCTATACAGTCGATGGGTAACCAGCCCAAATTCGTTCACATGCATTTTTCCTCACACATTCAGATAATCTATTTACTATTAATTTACACACGGTATAATTCCTACTATACTACTGTACAGAGGCTGTGCTGAGGTAAAGCGAATGTTTCCCGGCCAGCTTTGAGCTCTAAAGACGATGGAAGGTACGGTGGCGGTGTGTGGGGGGTCTTTTAAGGGAGAAACGGTAGACCCACACACTTATTTCTGTGGGGGGATATGTGGTGGATTCACATCCGACGGGGACAGACGCATGGAAATGGATTTGTCGATGATGATACACGCAGTATATTGCTGTTAGTTTTGTGACGTCCACATTCGGTGTACTGTAGCTTCAGAGAGATGCGGTGACGGCTTCATCGTATCTGCCTATGAAATAACTTTTCTGTTTCCAGTATAAAACACAGATTCATGTATATATTTATATATGTATATATATTTTTTTGTTCCTTTTCTGCTGTTAGCTGCAAAATACTGGTACTGTCTCTATTCACAGATTCATTTAAGGAATGGTAATTGTGATGCCTTAACATACAGATTGCACACATGCAGACAAAAGCACCTTTGATTAGAAAATAAATTGCACAAGATTGATAGATATCATTGACTCTACCTGTCAACATGTTCTATATAGAGACTAAGCACTCTTTTGCATTAAGAAGTTAAGAAATTTGACATGTTTCAAAAAGTATAGGTTTTGGAATACAACTCCTTAAAGGTTAAGTGGTATAATTCACCTCCACATGTCTTGTTGTTAACATGCAATTTAACTCCTCAAATCTGCGACCCCAGGAGCGTCAATAGCTGGTGAGATGACCCAGTTCCTATTGTCAACAAAGCACTACACATTGACTAATCTAGATCAACCATAACTCTTAGAAACACTGAGCATCGGCTCTTTTCACACATACTATTCAGACAGTGACTTATTAGTTCTGAAAGATGTGAGTCTACGGTACTCATGCTTGTTTTTTTTTTTCAACCAGTGAAAGATATCGAAGGCTAGCATTATGTTTGTTTTGCTTATTCATGTCTCGGTAGATCTCACCGTAATCAATGTGTGTGTGTGTATGTGTGTGTGTGTGTGTGGAACGTGACAAGCTTTGTACAATCACCCCGTGTGTGTGTGTTTATGTGTGTGTGTGTGTGTGTGAGTGTGTGTGTGTTCAATGGCAAACGAGGACGCGAAGATTTGCGTCCACCCCCGAAGAGCGAACCGCCCGGAGGACTCTACGCCTAATACTGCTACAGCTACAGTACAATTGATGCTACTATTTAATGTCATGAGTAGTTTATAATACCCCCCTCTTACCAAAAAACAAAACAAAAAACAAAACATTCAGTGGCATGTTGAGAAGTGACATCTGTCAGGGCAGTAGGGGTGGGGGTGTGTGTGTGTGTGGGGGGGGGTGGTTGGTTAACTAGTCTTTCAGACTGAGCACAAGGTGAATTTGCAAGACAAATGAAACAAAAGAAGTCCGTCTGCCCAGACGAGCGCTCCATGCATGCCAAGTGTTTCATCCCTTGGTGCTCAGATGCAAGGCACCCAGGAAACAGAGAGGCTTTGCTGCTCGATACCATGTATCAAAGTGTATAACAAGGATGCGCGCGCGTGCTGCGACGCCCTCGCAGCATTTACATTTTCTCCAATGTCAACACCGTCCTCCGAGTGGCTCTTCCTCAAACAGTCCTACATTCACACCGCTGCGCCGGGAATTAATACTTTGCAGTCTTGCGCGGTTCCCGAGGATTCTCTCCAGTTACGAATGCCACCGTTTAAACTGTAGCTGAGCATAGTGGCCGCCTCTTTAACTCAGGGTGTGCTCAGTGCATTTGGACTTCACTGAAAGTTCACAGATGTAGTTTTGTTTCCAGTAGTTTTGATGTAGTGAAACAAGGTGAGGCATAACGCATTTTCACCTGTGTGGTAACCCCCCGCCCCCACACACACACAAATAAATAAATAAATAAATAAATAAATACATTAAATACATAAATAGTCATGTGCCCTCATTAGCTCAACCAGCCCCACCCAACTGAAGGTAAATTCCACAACTTCCTTATTTTCTTCTTCTTTAGCCTGGTGGGGGTCGAGGGAACGTGAGGGTTGAGAGGGGGGAGGGGGGAGGGGGAAAGCGACGTTGGCGAGGATGATGATGTTGGCGACGACGATGATGACGTTGGCGACGACGATCAGGTTGGTGCTGCTTCTCAGACGGAGATGGGGCAGGCGATGATCTTGTCCTCCAGCATGACGCTGACCACCAGAAAGACCAAGTACAGCACGAACATGATGAAGCCCAGCAGCTTGCTCATACGCCACTTGCACGCGGCGATGGAGATGATGACGAAGAGGAGCATGAGGAAAAGGAGCACGATGGCGCAGAAGAGCCCGTTGGAGCTCACCTTCACCGGGCTGAGGCCATTGATGAAGGACCACAGCAGCCAGGGGAACGGCAGGCTGGGAAGACACACACACACACACACACACACACACACACACACACAGGCATGCTTCAAATACTCAACCAATCATAAAGAAGCTTCAAGTTGTCCCGCAGGTGCAATAAAACTGACTTA
>JAOEHI010025748.1:10170-58503 GCA_025447815.1 Percopsis transmontana
AAATGTCAATCAAGTGGGGTCTATACTTGCACACACAGTCCTGACAGACCTTTTTCACAGTGACCTGGAAGTGCTACCAATGAGGGGTAAACTTTCTTCCTGTCTAGTCTGTAAACACAAGAAGGGCTGCGGTCGAATAGTCTTTTTTGCTTACGAAGGTTCCTAACTGAGTGAAATGACCTGGAAGTATCTAAGTGGCAGCCATGATAAGAAAGGAAAGGAGATAATGCCGTCCCACAATTCCTTGCTGCAGCAACATTTAAAGCGACATTCGGCCATTCACAAAAGCAAACGATCAACATTCTCAATGTGACAACCATTTAGTTTCACTTTTGTGACCTCACTTTTGTTTCACTTCGGCAGACTCAATGTATGTCAATAACTTACACCGACGCATAATTACGTAATCTAGTGTATTGCAGTCTGATTCTCTTAGCGCTGCGGTTGTCTTTTCCTAAGTCCTTATGAATTCTCCACATCTTATCTTGACCTCTGACGATTTCCATCGAGGTCAAGGAGAGGTGGTTAGGAAAAGACATAGGACGTCATTTGTTTGCCAATAGACCGCAGCCAAGGTCAATTAGAGGTCTAACCAGCCATGTTAACTCAGAACACTGGGGAATCAGCCATTTTGCAGTGTATCTTAATCTAGAATATAACCTAGTGCCCTGGAACATTAGCCCACTGAGAGTATCCCACAATCTATTAGATAGATAAGGGCACATGCATGTGCCCTAAACGGGGTAGAGCATTTCGAAATGCATTGCAAGTATAATGGACTTTCAAAACTTCTAGGAAATATGGGGAAAGTGTTAGGGAAATATGCTTTATTTTCCATTTATTCTGCTTAGTGATGCACTTTGCTTTTCATGTAGGACTTGAATCACATGAGCTTGGAGGGTTGTTTTGAGGAACTGAGTGGAAAATGTCAGGGCACGTACAGGGCAAAGACAAAGGGAAACTGCTGCAGTCTAGCCGATATCAAACGTCGGTTAAGAAACCAACCTTAACCTTCACCCCGAGAACAGAACTTTAAGTTCTGCAAGTTAACTATAACTGCAAGTTAACTATTAAAAGATCTACTTTGGAAAGTTGTGTCCTGAAGGTTATTGATAAAGAATTTCACTAACCGAAAGAATAACCAAATAACCAAGAATAACTCATTATGGAACAGGAAATTAATGTTTAAGAATTTGATACCGGTTCCTAAAAGCCCCTGCACACCCACACAAGTGTTCTTTGTTCATTTGTCTGATTAGACCTCCTCTCACATTAATCAGTGACATGAGTTCCATTGTTGCAAACAGCCCAGTACCCTTTATTCAACAATTAGGTCACTTAACTTTGGTTCCATAGATACTGATTGACTATCACAAAGAAACCAATCGAAAATAGCAAGGGCATGTCTAGCGTGAAGCTAACACCCCAAAACTGTAAACACTTAATTGCTTAATTGTTTCCCAGAAACCTGTTTTCTTTCAAACAGACATACCCGACGGTAATGTCGAAGATGTTGGAGCCAACTGAGCTGGAAACAGCCATGTCACCCAGGCCCTTGCGTGCCACAATGACGCTGGTGATGAGGTCAGGAATGGAGGTACCAGCTGCTAATATGGTCAGGCCCATTATCTCCTCTGTAATCCCAATGGTCTCTCCCACCTACAGGAGAAAAGAAAGGGGAAGGGGAAAAAAGGTTTGGGGCGGGATTTAATACAAAATATCTTCATATCTTCATTGTTTGGCTAATGAAATTAGCCAAACAATGAAATGCCTTTGTTTTGGCCGGACACTCCACAAGTACTGAATGTTTTATTTAGCATAGTCCCATTTTCAACAACATTATGTGAGAGATAGACAAAATTACATGACCAATAAAATTATTTTCAGTTACAGCAGTTTTCCCACCAAAGACAGCACTTCTTAGACAGTATACTGACACCTAGTGGCAGTAGACGCAGCTGTGCCATGTTAACCAATAAATATGTCAATCTCTATGACAGCGAATAAAACAGCTCACCGTGTACCTACAAAATGATTCAAATCTCCATCTCACATATTTAAGATAATATATTTTCATTTTGATGTCTAACAAATTTAGCTTAGTGGACCTTTAAAGTGATTACAGTGTCTACAGCTAGGATCTTAAGGTCAGTGTATGGGCAAATACATAATTTAGCCATGCTTTACCTGGTGAGCCCACCACACCATCAGGTAAGAGAAGCCCGCAATCCAGCAGATAGATCCAATGAAGCTGATTGGAAAGAACTTCTTTGCAGACTGAGAAACAAGTAAACACATTTAGTAGCCGGCGTAAATATACTATTATAGCAATGGAAGTGCCATTTGTTGTATGTTTGGTTTTGTGGCAATTGATGTTGGTTCAACCTACTTAAGTAATTCTTAGTTTTGTCTTCTAGGTAGCCCCCAACGGTAGACCATAATCAGAACAGATGCTAGATGGGAGGCATACACTTTTGTTACAGTGCATGTATGTGTTTAAGTAGTGGGTGACCCTTTGTGTGTTCCTGAAATGCATTGCCCATATCCAGAGCAGAATTAGTGTTTTGCCTGTTATTGTTATAGTAGTTGCAGTGAACCTACATTGGGGAAAAGCCTCGCCACTATACTGTATGAATGCAAATGAAATGCACACGATAGGAACCTATCCTGTTCCTAGTAGGATATTACTTCCAAGATCCGAACCACGAAAGGTAGTGTGCAGAGTTTCTTCTTGAGAAGACACACACACACACACACACACACACACACCGCTTTCCTGACGTCGGGCAGCGTGAGCCACAGGGGGAGAACAATGGGCATGATGATCAGGTACGTGAGGCGCTTGCGGCCGGTCTCGGGCCAGGACAGGCTCAGGGGCTGGTCTTCTTCCTCTTCGTCCTCAGCCTTAAGAGAAGAGAGAGCGGGGTGGGGGAAGGCGAGAAGGAAGAGCAGACATGTTTACAGGAGAGCTTCTACGGCGTTCTGTGGATAATAACTTTGTGTTGGTGAAAGTGGTTCTCAAAGTGGGGACGACAGCGATGTCGTGGGGTGGTCGCAGGATAACTTTAAAGATGTTTAAATAATCTTTTTTAAACCAAGTGTTTCTTTATTGCCAATGTTCATACTAAAGCAAGTTCATGGCTCACATGCCCCCCCCCCCCCTCCCCCCGTACACACATTTCTGGCTTTTAGACTTCAATACATACACACACAAACTCATGACTGGGAAGGGGGAAGGCTGTGAACCACTTTTAGGGTGGTCGTGCATCCAAATATTTTGAGAGCTCTTGTTTTATTTGTCAGTTAGACAAGATAATAGTTTTTTTCCTTATAAACTCCCCCACAAACCCCCTCTTAACCTTCATTAGCTAGGTAATTTGGCATACACCTCTCCAAAGCAATCGTCCTGGAGAACCCTGGATGCTCACAATACGAGCACGATGAATATTAAAGACAGAGCTCGGTGGCAAATCTGGGGCTGTCTTGGCTTGCCCTGGTGCTGCGAGGACCCACAGTTGGAGGTGTTAGATGACTGACTAGCACTAACTGCAGGGCCTGACTGGACATGCCAACCGAATGCCAATTGTCAAACTGTAAAACGCTTACCACTGTAAAAACAAAAAAGAAAGTATGTTGTATTATTTTAAAGAATATGACCGGGGCTAGTCATGAAAGTAATGAATAATCCTTTCATGTTTTGTATTAAATTATATGCCATCTGTTCATGCTCTGTTCTAGATTAGGTAGCCATGTCTCATGATGTCCCAAATATAGACCTACAGCGTATCATGTCAGAAAATGATTTGGTCTATATCTGCCAGAAACAAGTTCGTGTGTAATATATGGCCATACCAATATATGGCCATAAGGACAATGATAGTATCAGCTAATACAAATTTTACTACATTTTATTTTTGCAGTAACCTACTTTTTTCATTCACACTAGGCTATAAAGGTTTTTTTCAATCATATAATGTATGGACATGGGTCACATACAAAACAATACAGTAGAATGTATGTATTTAAAGTTATTATCATTGTTGTTATTATTAGAATTATTATATAAAATACATAACCATGTAAGAAAACATACAAACATTGTCTGTTCATTTATAAAGTTTGCTAACTGTATATCGTACAATGATTTAAAAATAATAATATTACAGGATATGGGATCATGTTTCCATCCCTAATCAGCATCTTATCATTTCAACCGGATGAGCCTTTTGGAGGAGTAACGCAGGTTTAAAGACGCATTGTGTCTCATGCTGTGTCAAGTCTGGCCCGGTAACCCTGGTAATCAGCTGCCCTAAACAAAAGCGCTCCGCACTGCCTATTCCACCCATTCACTGTTCCCTCACTCTTCCGACCAGATGGCCGCATTGTTGTCAGTCGGTAGGTCTAAAACCAATCTCAGAATCTATAGCCTTCCCTCTGTAAAGATTACTGCCATGTCCTGAACAAGGGAGAGAAGGAGAGAATCAAAAAGCTATTCTGCGATTCGGCCGAGTTCAGCGAACTGCGCACATATACAGTATCCTCCTTCATAGAGAGAGGGTGTCAGTGGTCACGCCCTAACTGGTGCAACAAATCGGACACAGTAGATTCAGTGAGGCGTCAATCAAAGCGGGGTCTGTGCGTGCGTGCCCACACGGTCCTGACCGGAGGTCAGAAAGGGGATTTGCCCAGAACGTCACCTTGACCTTACATGTGAAGGGGTCACCAAAACACCATATTTCACCAATTAAGCTCACCAGAAACACCACTGTTTGTGTTGGCCACTAGCTTTGATTTTTTATTCATTTATTTATTTGAACAGACCTGGCGACAGCATAAAAGGTCACCTTTCTTTCTTGACGGACGCGTATATTGTTTTCCATACTGCACGGCCAGATGATAACGCCTAGCCTTTGTCGCTACTGTTGTTCCGCCACATGTTTATTTATGATTTGGTGTTTGTTTCTCCAGGCTGATGGTGTCCCACAGCGCTAGTGCTCCTCTTTACGAGTGGGCTCCCAAATGCCAGCCCCTCGGGGGCGCTTCCTGCCCCGTGGCGCCTCAGTTGGCACCATTGCCAACGCCAAGCTTGAAGGTATTGGCCTCCACCAGCCCGCGCAGTGCTACAGAGGGGGGGCTTGACATTTACTAAATTTTTTTTTCCCCCTGAGGGAGGGAAGCTTCAGTGCCCCCTGGCATAGTGGGAAAATAGATACAAGACTTTAAAGGGTTAAAAAAAGGGAACAGTCTACAGGTAAATTGTTCAGATGCATTACACGGCCACAAAAAATGTATTACTGTGAATAACCCGATTGAGGCGATAGCTACATTAAAAACCCTTTCAGATTGCAATGGACATCATGTGTTTTCTTCTTTATTTTATACTTTGCTGCACTGAACATCCATTCAGACCTGTTGTCCATCAGAATGGATGTTTAACAGCCAATCAAACAACATCTTAGCCCCTCCCATTGAATCTGAAAAAGAACATCAGCACATTGACTTCAGGCATGGCAGAAAGAAGTAAGGGCTCATTTGAACTGTTTTTATCCTATTTAAAACAGTGTTTCTCATCATGGTATATGTTTGTTATATTGTTAAGGGGTAGATTGAGAATAAAAAGCTCAATAGCAATAATAACATAACAACTTTGTACACAGGATGTTTCTAAATCTTACTGTCCATTAGAATGGACATTGGGTCTTAATGTAGATTGTTCATGTTAGTTTTTTTGTGATGCGGCTAAAATTTGGCTTAGCAATCAGTGTATTCAGACAAATACTACATACAATACAGTTGAACATCATACATAGCACTTTTAGTACTTTGTGTTCCACAAAAAAAAAAAAACAATTATGTCTTTATTGCCAAGTTATTTTGTATACAATAAATAAAGGCTATATTTTAACAAAGAAGACTCTCAGAATATAGATATATAGATGTGTTGGTAAAATATGTTGAATAGAACCCCAGTGAGCAAATAGCTGACCCATCCTAGCATCCACGGTGTTATTATAAACCAAACATAAATGGTTGGGGTTAACAAAACAGCTGATGTTTAAAAAGTGCACTGGCATCTGCTATGTGGGTTCACCTTGAGATAGGAAAAAAACTGCACATGACTACAGTCTTCCCACTTGGCACTAAAACTCACTGCGGTGATAAGTTCTGTCAAATCACCTTGGCAGAAAAGCCTGTTAGTTATCATTAATGCTAAATTTTCCATTCCATTATTTTTGGTGAAACTCTCTCATGAATATTCAAATTACAAGTTTTCCCACAAAAAATAACTAATAACTAATAAGTTTATGTTTATACACCGTTTTATTCAAGTCTGATCAACATGTACTGTATTTCTACAATGATAATCTGCCTCTCATTCTCTCAGCCATTTTTAGCAAAATACAATGCTTATTTCTGTCAGAACAGGCCCCAAGGGTTTTAGCGATAAAAAAAAGAAACAGGAGCCAGGAAATTGTGCTCAAAGTCAGCGGCAATTTCTAATTTGACCTTAACCATCTCCCTATTCCCCAATGTTGGTTGCCAAGGAATCCGGGAGGAATTGAACAATTAGTGTGACAGGGGCCATTGGTGGCACATGAAAAGGTGTGAGCAGCTTCAAGCTGCATCCTGGCTGACACAGGCAGGTGCGCTGTGGGATAACCCTCTAAAAGTACCACATAGAAACTAGAAATGTGAAGAAAGTACACGGGATTGCGGTTGCCATCAGCTCCCGTGTTTGATGGGTGCTCGTCACTAGCTGACTACCGTTATATGTCTACCGTTATTTCCCTAGCTATCACTTTATTTCTATGGAACATTTTCGAAGGAATTTTTACCATTCAAAATTTCCAGATGCTGCAGAAAAGCACATTTTGTTTGCTTTTCTATAATAATAACAATAACAATAATGTATTCATATAATAATGATTTCAAGAATGTGCTCATTATGTTCTAATAAGGCTCCACGTCTTTGATGTGAAGACTATGAATCAACTGTTGGCTATCTTGTTTGTTTTGTTTGTTTTTTGGCACACAGCTATTGGCTGGACATTCTGTTTTCTGTCTTCATATAAAAAGTTGGGTCCCGAAATTATGTGAAGGAGGTGACATTCTCTCTTTTCACAGATGCCAATCGTTTAGGCTTCAGGGGCTAGACTCTGAGTGATGACGGCTTTCACGAGGTGGTCACTATTATTAACCCAAGAGCCATAGATCAATCTCAAAACCAATGCGGTGCAGCAGAACAGATCAATACCCACATGATCATATTGCCAAAGAGGTCTCTGGTTAGGGTCAGTGGATTGCTAGTGTAGTCTATTTTGAGATCCTCCTACTTGCTTCCCACTCATAAAGTGGGTTTGAGAAAGAAAGCAGACAATAATCCATCATAATAAACACTTTCCTTTAGCTGTGCACAGCATGGATGAATCTATTTCACTGTAAACAATTACAGGTGTAAGTGATTGGCTTTGCATTTGGAAAATGATATAGAACATCATATCTTTTTATCAGTTATGTTTTTCATTGAGTAGGGCAGGACCCAAAGTCAGAGGACATACAGTATATTTTATATAAATACATACATATATATGTATACTATATATATAGATACACACAATATATATATTTTTTTATTTATTTTATTTTTATGTGCTAGCTAATATAGCTTCTAAGATATTTTAGTAATTTAGTCAGATTAAGTTAATTAACAGTCCCGATTTCACACTATTTCATTTATAATAATATATAAAAGAGGTAAATAAAGCATCAGTTGAACACAGGACATCAGAAAATGTGAGATTTAGGTAATAACATTCAAATGAACGTGTGAATAAAGGGAATAAAGGTTAAGGAACTTTTTGGATGGGGAAGGGGGTGGGGGTTGAAATCTTGCAGTGTCATTGTCTTACCCACAATCCTTGGGCTGCTTCCCACCACAGCCGTGTGACATAAGGCAAACCTATAGGATTAACCACCTGAGTCAGATATCCACCCTGACTCCCTCCCTTCCCTCCTACGCCTGTCTTTGATTTGGTGTCCTTTTGCCTCCAGACCACAAAAGCGCCATCTGCTGCTCTGGCAGGTTGCCGCATCCCACTCCCAGCATGTGGGTGTGTGTGTGTGTGTGTGTGTGTGTGAACTTATGTGCGCACACCAGTAGCGTCCAGCAGAGGGGAGCGGCAGGCAGGTGAGGAGTGTGATTACAGAGCTTGGTAGGGGAGAGAGTGAGAGAGCGCGTCTTTGGCAGCTCTGAAAGAAGACACAGGAACTCCTTCCAGCTGCATGCTGGGAAATTATCAGCAGCAGTGACCCGTCGCTGCAACCTTCGCATCCATCACGGGGTCGCAAGGCAGAACAGTGACAAAAACATTCAGACAGGGCTCTTTATCATTCCAGAGCAAAATAAACACATGCCAGTCAATCTGGCAAAAAAAAAAAGAATTAGTGTGTGTGTGGGTTTGTGCGTCTTACCGCGTCCCCCTCTTGCCCAGCTGTTCCATTCATCGGTGGCGTCACCTCCACTTCTACATTAGAGCTGTTGGGTAGGTTCTTGTCTGCGCAACAGGAATGTGTTGTTATTAAAACCATTTAAAAATGGATGGACCATGTTTTGGCCGAGTTGATGGTTAACTGAGCAGGGATTTTACCCATTTACTCCGACTTGGAAGACAAATGCTTGCAAAAAGTTGATCTAAAAAGTGAGCATATGGGCTTTTCTGTACATTGAGCTAGGAAGCTACAGTACTGTATTTAGTCTAAGGATTTACTAAAACTCATCACCGCATGCTACAGTATGATGTCTTTATGGGCTGTTTATTTATAACTGGGGATATTTTAGGTGCAAGCATGTGTCTATTTGCATGGGTGTGCGTGAGCCTATGTGCGTGTGTGTGTGTGTGTGTGTGTTCATGCGCATCAGCCAAATGCGTCTGGGACGAGGGCGCGTGCCAATATCGCACAGATGGCGAGGTTGTAGTGAGTTTGTGTTCACTGGCGGGTCATCAACACATGGACGTGATCGGCATGCGGGTGCTGTGCTGTGCCACTGAACGGGGTTGATTTGAGCAAACCGTGGCATATGTTTAGAAATCCTTCACCAGCAAAGGGTGCACACGTGCATTCGAAATAAGACGGGTGAAAGACACAAAGACTTTGTTCACTTTGTTGGTTACAAATCACCTATTTTTAATACACAGAAGGAAACTATAAACTGCAGTGTCTGCAGGCGCGTGTGCCCATGCGCGCCGCTCCCTTGTGCAACCACGTGGGCTAATATGAATCCAATTCATTTTCGGGCCAGACTTACTTAACAGTCCTTATTAAAATACAATCAGCCGAAAGCCATGTAATCAGATGATTAAAACATAATTGCTGTGGAAATTGGTTTGATACAAAAGTGGTTGTGACACAGTCGGGGAGATTTTTCAGGGGAGATACCGTGACCCGACACCACTGTCTGTCAAACAGCCTCACTTATTCTCTCGGTTGGTGTCATGTGACACCAATAAGACCTTTAGGCAGAGTGATTTCTCTGGTTAAGTAACCAGGCATTGAAAAATTCCTGTCTGGTTTTTCTGGGGGGCTGGATATTAGTACCCACAATGTCACGTACTGCACCCTCAAAAAATTTAAATTATATAATTTATTTGCATTAGGAACCAACTTCATCAACAGACTTGCCTGAGAAAGTAAGCAGCTAACCTGTCGTGTGTTTGGATTGAATTAAAATGCTAACATGTTAATAAGCCACTGTTACCATAATTACTGTATATCTCAGAGATAAATATCTATGTCTAGCTTTGATTCAGCTGTTCCGGGTACATTGTGCCCATGAAGGCCTTCCCTCTCATCCCCCTTGTTTATCCTTTGGTCCAGTGCTCTTTGAAGTGAACACACATGAATTACGCTTGGCAGTGGTCGGGATTGAATTAAATGCTGCTTGAAGACAACACTTGCAATTCAATTTGGCAGTTCTTGATAATGGCATGCTTGTTTAACATCGGATGTGTGGCTCATTAACATTGTCAGTAGGCGATCCCACTGATTAATGCGTAAAATGAGACGTTATGTAGAAAATGTGATTTGTTTGCAATTCACTTGCTTACAGTACAGCAGGGATTACACCACAGTCGACGTTTTCTTCTTTTTTCATTCTGTTAACAAATGTGTGTGTGCTCCCCTCCCGCCTAAATGTGCTCAAGATTGGCACTCACCTACGCGGCTCGCCACGCCATTAGCCTTCTCGCTGTCCTCGACTTGGCATTTCTTTTTAGCAATCTTGTGAAGGATGGATGCCTTCTCTCGAAATTTACCTGCAACAGAATCAGCACAGCAGTTAAGCCTGGAAAGGAGGGTCGAATGGCAGCATCACCTTTAAAGCTCCTTGGTTTCATCCAAGTCGGAGATCCTTTTGGTTTGTCGCCTGTGACTCCAGGTGGCTTGCGTTTCAACAGCACAGTGCACACAGGGCTATGTTAGCATAATAACGCCGGTCAAATTCATCGGAGAGACAATATGATATATCGTTTACTGTTGATGCGGCGATGTCCTAGTCCTGGGGTGGGGTGGCATGGCTAGCAAGGAGAGAATCTCATCTCTGGAGGACAGAGTCACTTCTGAGCCTCTCTTAACAGAGATCAGAACTAAAAGATATTAAAGTGAAGGCAACCGAGTGTATAGCAGCACACAGCACATCAAATGAAGCCGATTAACAAACAATCACATTTAAAAATGCGTTTTCACATGTAAGCACTCTTAAAAAGGATCCAACTCGCTGTTTAGTCTGACCTAAAATAGAATCAAATGAAAAAAACAACTCGGCTCTCTTTGATGGGAATGCATTTTATTTATATTTTTGGTCCACTTTAACAAGGGTCATTTAACACTTAACAATAAGACATGTACTCCTGATCCGTAGTAGCCTTATGAGACCTTCAGGATCCACTCCACTCTACACAACAGTTTGGGAACTCTCCATTCAAAACCCATTCGGGGCATCGTAACTACCGGCCAATCAGCATCCAGGTGGGTAATTCAGTTGGTCGGTCAGAAATTAAGTTTCCTGTGTTTAGAAAATCATCTATTCTCATTCGTTAAAGGTGGTCCAATCGTCTGAAATCATTTTTAAATGTTTGTTGTTCTGATCCGTTGAAAATGGTAATATCACCTGATAATGATTTGATTGACAAAGTTCAGCACCCCTCTATCACAAACGATTTTGAACGTAGAGCTTCCAAGCCACCAAAACATATAACGATTATATAAATTACATAGAGAAACAAATTCACACTAAAGAGACAAAACCATGACGCTGCAAATTGACCGTGTTCACCAGTTAATAAAGATAATCCAGTGGCTTATGTAAGACGTGTGCCCTCTTGACATTCAAAGTAATGGCACACGCAAGGCAATTTGGCCCCCACTGCAAGGACTAGCTACTGGCTGGTGGACCGCTCCAAGAAATCCCAGGGGCTCAAAAGCCCCAATGGCCCCTCACACAGACAACCCGCCAGGAAGTTATTTCAGTTCACTGAAGTACTGTACTGCCATTCAATGTCACGTGACAACGATTTAACAGTACAACACACATGATATACTGTAAATCAGTAAATACTGGCCTCATTAGTAGAAACTACCACAATAATTAAAATAGATAAGAATAGTATCATAGATAAGATAAGAAAAATATGCTCATATGCTTGAAAGCTATCAGGACTTTGCAGCTGCCATGCATCAATATTTCACTGATCCGGTGTGCATGCATGTCCTGCCTTCTCTTGAGCGGGTCCCCTGAAATCAATAGGGATTTATTTATTTATTTCACTGGTTAGGGTGGGGGTGGGGGAGGGGCTGATTTGTCAGTGCTTGACACGGTGACGCATCAATACGAGCGCCACCCAACCGTGTCAACACCGTCTGTGACCTTCTGGCAAAATCATTAAGCCACCGGCAGGCTTCATCCAGCCTCCTTTATCTCCCTTCCCACTTTCCCCATCGCTCCCTCTCTCTCTCTTTTGCTCTCTTGTCCGTCAGTCGCAAACACCTTCCTTCTCTGACCTCTAAACGTCGCCCTATCTCTCCCTTTCACACCAACGTGCGCGCACACGTGCACACGTGAACGAGATAGCAATCAACCCCTTCCACTCACCTTGGGGAGGTCAAAGTGCTTAAGGGCCCGGGTGTGCATCTGTGTGTGTGTGTGTGTGTGTGTTTCCATGTTAGAAATAGCCAGTGTTGGGGGGGGGGGAGTGTCTATCACATGCACTTTGGACCACAGTCCCCCATGAAAACACACATGCTTGGCACTTTCTCACCAAGACCACCTTCTCCTCCCTCGTTACCGTCTCCAGTCGTCGGTGACCCTCCCATCGCCGCATTAGACCTCCCTCGCCTGGCTTTCCCGCTTAGCCATGCCTGTTACACAACCACTGGGTCGATGAGTCACCCCCCCACCATTCAGTGACGTACGTCTTATATGCACGTATATGCCCACTGCTGGTCATGGTGGTGAACAATGGATTTCTCAGAAACGTAGATGGAGAAAAAGAGGCGACACAGGCTCACGCGCAGAAGAAAAAAAAGCCTCATCTTTGTCTGATCTCTGGGTATCTTTGACTGGTAATACGCGTGTGAAAGGTGGAGCTTTAAAGCGGAATTGAACTTTTGTTGAACCCTGGAGTCTGTGACTTCCCCTACCTCCAGTTTACGGTATCAAATTGTTGTAGTGTTTAGTTTAGGATTTACATTTTAGAATAAAACTTTACATAACCAATAGACGCCGTTACTTGTGTAGTTAAAACTATCCTGATATTAAAATCTCTGCCTCTAGGATGTGCTCCCTTTGCATATCAGTCTGGACACTCCCTCAATTGAAAACCATTTGTCAGCCAGGCGTGTCAGTAGGTGTCAATCAAGTCATTAGCAGGCAATTGGACCATCTACAACTAATCAGAACAACAAACATTTGGCAGTGATTTTCAAACACAGGCACTTGCAGATGATTGGACCATCTTTAACTAATAAGAACAAGATGATGATGATTTTCTGAACACAGGCACCAACTGAACTGGCACCTGGACACTGATTGGTTGGTGGTTTTCTACCAGACTAACAAGCGGTTTTCAATTGAGAGTTCCCAGACTGATATTTAAAGCAGCCAAATCATAGAGGCAGAGCTTGCTATATCAGGACTGTTTTAACCAGGCTAGTATTTCACTGCATAAAGGCACATTACTACAGAATATGGGAGGTGTAAACGGGCAAAAAGTTCTCTAGAAACTCAGTGTTAAATATCCTCTCCTCAAGCAAGTTTACCACCAACGTATTTCTAACGTGTCCTATTTCCATTGTAAATATATCTTAAATTAAAAACTAGAACAATTTGATTTTTCATACCGAATTAAATAAGAAACCCGGAAGTCAATGAATCGAAAAAAAACAGTTAGTATCAGGTTTATCACCTACCACAAACAAGGGATTATTTCATGCCAAACAGCCGTGTGGATTTATATTGAGGAAGCTATAGAGTCAAGAGTTTAACAAAAGTTCAATATCATGCCCACTACCAACTATATATTCTTAAATAAATCACAAACAGAACTCATATGGTTTGGATATTCCAGACACAGAAACACACAATAAAGAGGCTATATATTCTTCAAGTAGAAATATTAAAATATATAAATAAATAAAATAAATAAATAATAATGTTATTATTAATAATAATTGAAGAGAAACAGAAGCAAAAACATGGAAATGGCTATTACGATTTGCACTTATGTCAGTGAAATCTCAGAGAGGTTGTCCAACTTAAAAATGGCAAACTGTAAGTCACAAGCACAAAACAAGCATTGTGACGTCAATGTGGGGGAGAAAAAAGGGGATGGAAAAGGCTAAAAAAATAGATACAAAATTACAATCGAGTAAAAACATTAAGGCTTACCTTCCTCAGTCATTGTGTGATAATATTTTAGTTTCCCATAAGTCCCAAGCTCTACAACATCACCGCAAAAGACAGGGCAAGGCAACGGAGACACAGAGAAAGGAAGAGTGAACATGAAAGAAGAAGAAGACAAGTTCGCAGGTTCTCCATCACAGACAAACACGAATAGGCAGGATAGAGGACACTCAAGACCACATACGGCTCTCTCCCCTCATCACTGCATAAGTGCAAAACAATACAGCATATAAAAGGTTTATTAGCAAGAATCGAGTGTGTAAAGGAAAGTTGACATATCAATAAAATATATTAACATATACTGATAATACAAAATATGAAGAAAAGAAATAACTTGCCATACAAAAAACACACCTGAACGTCAAATGTGATTACGTGATGTTCATGTGTGTTTTTTGTCTAAGGGTTGGTGTACATGCAACAAAAAGATGAGTCCTCCTCTCCCCTCTACGCTTGGGATTATTCAGAGGGACGATGAGTTTGCATTTTATTCCCGCAATGAGACCAGTATCATTAGTATCATTCCCTTACTGGAGCAATTCCTCGCGGTACAGTAAGCAGATGGTCAGCACATCTATTTGATGAATGGGACAGGAATTCAAAGCTAGCATGCATAGCTAGCAACGCTGCAACTCTTAAAATAGGAGACACAGACACACAACTACGCTCCTACATTTTGTTCTGTCGATCGAAAAACAAGCTAACTGCTTGGATATGTAATGTAACGCAGGGGATTCTCCCTGCCTCTACAATAACAACTAATGGATGGAATGAGAAGTTTTTAAGCATCTGTAAGTCAAACATCCTCCACCATTTAGATGGGGTTCCTTTGGTCAAGTAATTCAAAAGCAGTATGGTAAACAATATTTCCACTTTGTGCATTATAAATTGCAGATAACAAAGTAAAAACAAACAAGCAAGCAAGCAAATGAACAAAAAAAAACACCATTTGCTCCCTCAAAACTAAAACAAATAAGTAATTTTCCGCACCATTATAACGTCGGGAGTCACAGCCATGGGCAGTGCACCTCTCCATTTTACCTCGCCAGTATAATAACCACAGGCCAGCAGCCGTCCATACTTTCAGCACATCCCAGCTACACACCGGACTTCCATTCATCAATCACTCTCATTCATTCATTGCACCTGTTGTGTTGTGGGGGTATAAATACCCCCAAACAAACCCAGACAGAGAGTATATATGTCTGGGTTTGTTTGGAAAATGTTGTTGCAACCAACCTCATTATGAGTGCAGCAGATTAGGACAGCGCTGGTGCCGATTTAAATCCCCCTGTTGAGCGCCCAGCAGCCATGACCAAACAGGAGGTTCCTTTTTCACACCTTGGAGCAGCAGATGTCCGATGTGTGTGGGGCATTACACCGTCTTCCGTCTGTTCCAGGAGTCTGTGAGTAGGGGAGAACCTGTGTCTTCTCTGCCGGCACCGGCGGAACCAATGTCTGGTTCGGTGAGCAGCCCATGGGTGACCATGCCCGAAAAATTTGATGGTTCACTCGGGGGGCTTTCTAATGCAGTGTGATCTTTTTTTCACTTAGGACCATTACGAAAACGCACAGAAAGTTCGCACCATGTTAACAATGCTCACCGGCCAGGCTTTCAACTGGGCGACGGCCGTTTATGAGAGTCGGGGAGGGGGCAATTCTTGACTACTGTTGGTTCGTGGCATAACTCAGGGCCACGTTTGGTCACACCGACGTGTGGATTCGGGAGAGCAGTTACACCAGGGACCAGGGATCACGGTCGGCACACGATTATGCCATTGAGTCTCGGACCGTGGCTAGAATGTGCCTGCACTGTGGACCGTGTTTTGCATGGGTTTGCGGAAGGAGGTGCAGCGGCTGGTGTCTCTGCTCGGAGTTCTATTGCTGGAGGCACTCATGGGCCGGGCTCTGGCTATCGACGCTCAATTTCGGAACCGTGATTGGGAGTCATGAGGCTTCCCGCTGGTACCGGGTTCATCACACACATCACACCACCCATCTCCTTCCCTCTACACCCGTCAACCTAGGCCTCCTGTGGCTCCTGCTCCACAACCCTACCATCTCCTGAAGCCAGCGGGAGGTCCTATGCTGGAAATCCGACTGTAGGAAGACCTGCGGTGTCGCAGTGGTGAAAGTTCCGCTCTCCAGTCCAAAGTTCCCCGGGAATGTAGAACAACAAAACTAGTGTTGTCGAAGAGAAAGGCACAGTGCCTCCCTCCTCACAGACCCTATAATTTTGACATCAACCTGCTGTCCGGCACCACCCCACCACGGAACAGAGTTTGGCACAACATCAGGGCACTACGAGTACCTTGTCATGACGTTTGGACTAGCAAATGCCCCCTCTGAGTCCTATTTAGATGAGGTACTCGGGATCATGGTTGGATGACAGGTGGTGGTGTACATAAATTACATTCTGGTCTAGTCCCCCACGCTGGAGGTACACATCAACCACGTGTGCAATGTCCTTCGCCACCTGCTGCACCACCACCTGCATGTCAAGGCGGAGAAGTGCTCCCTCCACTAGTCTACCGTCTCATTCCTCAGGTACGAGATCAACCCGTGTGGCATAAGGATGGTCAAGCTAAAGGTGGAGGCAGTCAGGTTGTGGCCAGTGTTGATTAAGCAGCTACAGCTGTAAACCAACTTTTACAGCTGGTTTAATAAGCAACTACAGTTCCATCGCCTCGCCTCTCACGTCGCTTTTAAAGGGCAGTCCCAAAAGACAATGGTGGAGTGGCACAGCAGGGGAGAAGAAGGGCTTCACCACCACTCCTCAGCTTCGTCACCCGGACCTTCACCTCCCATTTGTGGTAGAAGTGGATGCATCTGAGGTGGGGGTCGGGGCTGTCCTCTCTTAGCAGCAGAAGGGTCCTCCCAAGATGTTCCCCTTTTTTGCCTTCTTCTCTAAGAATCTCTCCTCCGCTGAGAGGAATAAGACGTTGAAGGTCGAGAGCTGCTGGTGGTAAAGTTGGCATTGGAGGAGTGGAGGCACTGGCTGGAGGGTGCTCAAGAGCCATTCCCGGTCTTGGGAGTGAGGCAATCGTTGAGAGGTACTGGTGGCCAGACATGGCCAGGAGCATCCGTGCCCATGTCAGCAGTTGCGGCAGGCAAGCTCCTCCCACTATCAGTGCCTCAGTGGCCATGGTTGCATGTTTACATTGACTTTGTGACCAGTTCCTGCTCAGCTACTGACAGGACAGGCCCGGAGAGCGGGCACGGTTTCTGCCCTGGGCGGAGTACGCTCAGAACTCCCTCCGCCAGTCCTCCACTGGTATGTCACCCTTCCAGGTGGCCCTCGGCTGCTGCTGGTCAGGGTCGACCAGTGACGTACCGGCAGTGGAGGAGTGGTTTCAGAGGGCAGACACGGTCTGGGCCGCCACATACGTCCGCCTGTGTGCAGCTGGGGAACAATAAAAACGGCAAGTGGATCGGCGGTGGTCTGAGGCTGTAGTCTACTGCCCGGGGGACCATGTGTGGCCATGTGTGTCATCTCAGGACCTACCTCTCCACCTGCCCTGCCGGAAGTTTGCACCTCGGTTTGTGGGGCCTCTTAAGGTCCTCCAGAGGGTAAATGCAGTGACATACACTCTACATCTGCCCGTAGAATACAGTCGGATCTCACCCTCCTTTCATGTCTCTCCTCAGGACGGTACAGCCCGGCCCCTCCGCCATACTGCCCCCGCCGCTAAATGCCGCGGGTGAACCGGTCTACGCAGTGAGGGCACTCCTGTGACATCGGGAGGTAGGGTCCATGCAGTACCTGGTGGACTGGGAGGGGTATGGCCCTGAGGAACGCAGCTGGTTCCCAACAAAGGACATTCTGGACACTGCCCTGGTCACAGATTTCCACTAGCCACGCTCGGACCAGCCTGCTTCAGGACCTCGGGGTCGACCCTCACACCGGCGAGAAGCATCGCCTGGAGGCACGCCTAGGGGGGTACTGTAACGTGGGGAGTCGCACCCCGGGGTGGTGCACCTCCTCCATGTTCTACCTTGTCGGTGTACTAACCACCGGCCTGCAGCCATCCATACTTTCAGCGCACCCCAGCTACACTCCGGACTTCCAGCAATCATTTGTTCTCTCGTTTGTTCATTGCACCTGTTGTGTTGTGGGGGTATATGTCTGGGTTTGTTTGGGCAATGTCATAGAACAAATGTAATGTCAGTGTTTGGATTAGAAGGAAGTGCTGTTTTTGTCTAATCGTTTTTCCATGCACGTTTGCTCGTGACTCGTGAACACTCTGCAAGAGTTCTCGTTCTCATCCATCTTCACCTGTACTCAGCCCACCGCATCCCGGTACAACCATAGAGTAAATCTTTTTGCAAGCACAGCTTAGATTTATAGTTATCAATGTAGCCTTCACGTAGGTATGTTCACATGCCCAACACATATACCCACATGCACACACAGCAATACCCTTCAGTACAGCAGTAAACTTCCATTCTGCTCACACGTGACAGGATTACAGTGCATTTCTTTTGTCAAAATTCGGGAGTTAGCAATCCTGAAAATACAATATAATGATATCAAAACACATCCTATTTTAGATTGTCCTGTCCTCACAGACAAGTGCCTCTGTCCCATATGACTCAACGACTTGGTTTGGGAGTGCACCATCTCCGTAAAGGCCTTTAAACAAGTGCCAGGCGACACATGCTCTGAGGACAATTAACCTGTGACACAATCACCAAAGAACACAGTCAGTCAGTCGCCTGCTTGCCCTCCACCAACTGGAGAGCAGAGCTTGCTGTTGTTTACAAAGGGGGCCACTTGTCCTTGCAGAGTGACCTCTAAACCTCTACTGTGCAGCGCGCATGTGAGTCTGTCTGCCGGGGGTTGAGGGGGTCTGGAAAATTCACAGCCTGTACTGGAGCAAAAAGGCTTTTAACATTGATTCTTTCAGCTGGGTGGCACGCAGGGCAAAGGAGAGACTGCGAGGGGGAGTTTTAGGCGCTGTTGGCTGGTGGGCGGTTACGTAATGTACCAGAAGGTGTCATTGATTATCAAGCTTAGTTACAAAATAATTAAATCAAATAGGCTCAGGTTGGTAAGAGTGTCACACTGTTTCAGGGTCCCATTTGACAGAGAGGCCCTGTGACAGGACCAGTGGGAAAGTGGGAGTATGGGGAAAAACAGTCCAGACCTTGAACAATATTGTGTCCAGTTACAAAAAAATTCTCAGGATTGTATTCAATGAAACCAAGGTGGGAAAAAAATGCAAACCCTAATGTGGTTTGTAGTTTCGTATAGGTTTGTAAAGTATAAAGCCATCGTTTTCTTTATCATTGTTCTATTCATTCATTCAGATTTAGACTATGTAGAGTAATTAGACCTACATTTAAGCTGCACTCTGTTTGCCAGTGTTCTCTGTTCACCAACTCTGTTGACATACAGCAGCATCAAATGACAGCATCAGTAGCAGCAGTGCCCAGGGCCACATAATGACTCTGTGGTGGACGCTATCTAGTCTATCCCTGTGTTATATTAAGTCACACAGTGAGGCCCATGCTCTGTGACCCCTGTCTGAGCCCTCAGCCCTGCCGTACAGTGTTAAGCATGTAACTGACGCACAGCTTGCCCAGCCTGTTCAGAGTAATGCAATGCATCACCATGACATGCAAATAGAGGATTTCAAGTGTAATTCATTTGAAGTCATTGATTAATGGCATGTCAGCATGCCAATACGCATCAAGTATTAGTAGTAGTAGTAGCCTAGGCAATTTGCAGTTATACTGAGATCTAGTCTTGGTATACAACTTATTTTAACCATCCACTAGGTCAGGCAGTCAAGTAGTGTGCAAGCTGTCCCTTCACTCTCCTGTCCTCTTCTGCAGTTCAACATTTGATGCCACTCTTAAGCTGATGGAACAAGACTAGGTAAAATATGGTACAGTTTGATTTGTGTAACAATAAATATATATTTAATATAATGTAAAATCTTGTTTTTTCATATAATTTTAGCTTGTTGCCATTAATTGCCCTACCAATTCTTGCATACCAAATAAGGGTATGCAAGAAGATTGATATGTTCTCTACAAGCATGCTTGTAGAGCTTGTATTCCCACCATAGAGTGCATATAAAAGATGTACATAGTGAGTGTTACCCTTTCTGAAGGGATGCTTCGAAGACAGGAGTTTGACTTTAGGTTATTATTGAAGCCAAATTCAGTTAGCTGACTAGGCCATGTGATCGCTCACGGTTTGTCGAAGGTCTCCCATGATTGGTTGAAACATACCCTTCTTTAAGCTTCAATTTCATCTTAATGGAACAATAACTCGACCGTCACACTCTTTAGAAGAGGTCTAACCCACACCACTCTTTCCTATTCCTAAGTCTTTTGTAAAAGAAAAGTAATGTTTATACAGTTTCCCTATTAAACCACAAACCCATATTGGTCACAAGGGGCCTTTAATTTCCCCTACAGAGAGCCGGCTGGATATTGTAATGGGTTTATACGTAGCAAAAGCATTTACAGGGGTCCACCAGAGGAGAGAGAGGAATAATGGGGAAAACGATACAGAAATGGTCACAGAGGGTTTCCACTGAGAATATACATCCACAGAAGAGAGAATGGAAATTCGGAGGAAAGCATCGGCAGGGATGGACAGTACAGAAAAGTGACAGACAGCAGGGCGGCACTCTGAGGATGTACACAGGGGCACAGGTTGGGCAAAACGTCGCGTCACGGCTTGTTGAAATGAGAACAAACAAAACAAAATATTTTCGGGGGGAAACAGAAATGAGAGAAGTAACTCACCAGAGTCAGCAAATTCTGAGGGGACAGTAGAAAGAAAGAAAGATACAAACAGAGAAAAGATAAAGCCAGAGGATATGTAACTTGATAAGGCACATTCAATCATTGGAGCGCATTATTTTACGATGACAAACATTATTTCTTCCCGTCGCCTGGTGACGTGAAAAGGACAAGCTACAGTAGATATGCTAATAAATTATTTTAAGAATTTGCACTTATGAGAGATTCACACAGGCACACACACACACACACACACACACACACACACACACACACCTTTTAAAACCATTAAAAGGTTGTTTGCCTCGCACAATATCCTCGCTCTCCCTCAACTCAGGGCTGGACAGTCAACTTACTTTCACGAGTTCCTCTATGAAATATGTATGGACTCGGTGCTGCCAAATCCCTGCAGCCCCACAGCACTTCACTTTGAATCTGAGAGCACGCAAGGACAAGCAGTGCCTCATGCCTCAGCCTATGCTGCATGCACCTGCTCGTCTTAGCTCGATGGTGGCTAAGTTTCCCCCTTCCCCCCCTCCCCTGACAAATCCCTCTCTCTTTGCACCCAGGCAACGTTCCCATAAAAATTTTCCTTTTACATGACGTAAGTATGTGTAATTCATCTTTAGTGGGTCGAACCCCACACTGAACATCGTAAAAACGAACATAAAAAAAGCTATAGCAGACACGCAGAAGCATTTCGAGGTCTGACGGCCCAATCTGTAAATCTCAGGCTAAGCTCCGAGCTATCATTATCATGTGTCTGAGAATCAGTGATGTGTTAACCATTGTAAAGCACATCACAGCATACAGCATGTGAGGAAAAACACCCTTTATGAGATTTAAACATAATACTGTCGAAACATACACATAACCAAAACCTGACTACCTACTGTAGTGTCAGACCATTTTCCATTGATGATCATTTGTTTTCGTAGGCTGTCAGTAAATTACATTTCATTTAATCATGTCATTGATTACAAGTAGTAAATCACAGTTAGTGTTCTGTTTGTGAAACTAGAAAATAGCACAACATCCTATTATTTTTTTAGCAAACTTTTATTGAAGAGTATTTTCCCGTTAAACCCCTATAAAT
Source organism: Percopsis transmontana (assembly GCA_025447815.1). Lineage (NCBI taxonomy): Eukaryota > Metazoa > Chordata > Actinopteri > Percopsiformes > Percopsidae > Percopsis > Percopsis transmontana. Next base: position 31,983 of record JAOEHI010025748.1, read on the forward strand.
TCAGCACTTAGAAACAGCTTGCTGCTAAGCTGCTACAAAAGACAATTCATGCAAGGCAGCTGTGTGAGTAAAATTAGATTGTCCACAAGGACCTGAAAGTATGTGTGCCCTTTCCCAACAGACACCACAACATTGCCCCTTTACTGCTATTAAGTTCATGTGTTGCCTACCCACACTTCTGTTGCAACAGCAGTCTCTGGTTCATCTTGGCAATTAAAAACTCTAAACCATGGAGTAATGGGACATGTCAGATTAGAAGAGCTGATGCACAACATATCCACAAACTACTGATTTAGCAGTTCCAGAATAAAATAATCAACAAAATAAGCAGCATACACTCCCAGTGTGCTGGATTAAAAAAAAAAATCATAAAGAAAAATCACCCACACGCTGTTCATTGCTTCTAACCGTTTTATTTTCAGGATTATAGGCACAATGTTTTGGTCTTTTCCGGGGTCATTAAAATGTGTTGATAAAATTCAGTGTGGGTGCTCAGAACGGTTTGAGACTGTTATATAAGAAATGTAAAATGGGTCATCATGCTATAATTTATTAAAGATGTTCTTTTGTTCTAAAGGAGAACATATGTTGCGCTGTCTTATACACAGTAAGTGTGTTTACGTGCAGTCATATTCCACTATGTTAATACTGAGGATACAATACAATAACATCTATGTAGACTATGTAAATGTACAACAACAGTAATATTCATGTTATAAAGATTCACCATATTATGTGTGTTATATGAAAAACTTTAAGCAAATGTAAAAAACTAGAGGATTTGTTAATATAATCATAATATGAAAATTTGTATCCTATCATTTTCATTTGCTTTTCGCATTTTGGAGTGTTTCAGAAATAATTTCAGCACCTCCCCTTGGTATATTATCCTTTGGTCATGCATGTCCTGCAGCAACGCTAATGGGCCTTCATCTCGGGTTCAAGCAAAATTATCCACCCTCCACTACCCATTTTACAAGCATTTTTACTAAGACGTAACAAAATACGATAGGGCACTAAAATATATCCACGTCTTTAAAAGGTCCACTAAGATACCAAAATTTTATATACATAAAAATGAAATTGAAATTAAAATTGAAATTGTTTCATGACTGTGTTTATTCTACATATTGGGGGTCTGGTAAGTTTACCAAAAAGGTTAGTATTAAGCTCAGCTGCATCAAAGCCTGTAAGTATCGTATACAGACTGTTTAAGGGGTAAAACTGCTTGTTGGACCTTTAATCATGGTTTTTAATACAAACGATGTGTTAGCAGTACTTTTAACAGATGGGAGAGGTTTTGCACAAAGTCTAATGTGTCCAGGTCTAAGTTTAATGTTTTGTTTGGTGTCCCTTTTCAACTGTCAACAAAATTTGTTGAAAGTTGTTGAACTTTTATTCTATTTTTATGAAAATCTTGTTTAATAACACAAAATCCTCATCCTATAATAACTGTCAAGGTCAACCTGAAAATGAGGAGTAATAAAGATAATAAAGATAGATTACGAGCACCTGTTGACCCTTGCTCCTAAGTGACACTTCAAGATGTGAGATCCGCCATTGAGCAGCTGTGTTTATAATGTGTGCAGTGTAAGGCTGCCTTACCTTCACTCAGAGGGTCCAAGGTATGGATCATCAACTGGAAAATGCTGTTTCGCATCAAGCTGTTGTGGAGGGAGGCGGAACTGCCCCCCCTCTGAAGGCGAGGCCTTGCCTGTGAAAAGGGAAACCTGTGCGTCAATCAAACATAATTTGGTTTGCATGAATGTGTCCTGAAGCTTAGCAGAGGGGCTGGTGAGAGAATTTCTTCATCTTAGACTTTTAGGATCTTAGAATATTTTTTTTCATAATTTGTGCTATTCAATTATAATTATTTTATTATCAAACATGCAGGTGGTTACCGGGAAAGAACATAAGTAAAGCTATAGTCACTCACAGAATTTGTTCACAAATCTCTGGTACCACAACACCAATTATGCTTCTGCTATAACTGCCTAATCCTCCTCGCATAAAACCCAGAGTAAAACTTGCTACCCACTAAAACTCACAGAAAGAGCTGCAGCTCCTAAAAATGTAAGCAAAATGTAGGTATGCACTCAGAATTAAAGAAGCCTTTATGTTTTACTGCGTCTTTGCCACCAAAACACACCCCCACCCCTCTTCTCTGGCAGCTTTCGCCAAGGTCACCCCAGCAGTTTGAGCCCAACTCGAGAGCGGGTGGGAAATTGGCCGTCGTTTGCAAACTGCAGCTTTTCTTCAGCTCTCCCGCCGGTGATGCGTAGGCACAGTCTGGAGGAGCCGGCAGCTAATTCACAGGCTTGTGTGGGTGCGAGCGAAAAAGGGCATTCTGAAGACACGGCTCGGCATGTGAAAGGCCAGGAGGATGGGGCCTTAGTGGAGCTCTGAGCATCCTCCGTTCCACCTAGCCCAGTGTGATCTGGAAACCTTTGTTCACTGGATTAGAATGGGCACCCTAATTGATCAAGCATTGGAGCAATACGTAGCTACTAGCAATATCCGTGTGTACATGTACAGTAGCTTCTATAAACACATGCTCACAACTCAGTTGTGCATGCAGTGTACGGTTTTAAACTGTCGTAAGGTGGAACAGGCGGAGCTGCTCTCTGCGTACGGGGAGGCTGAAGTTTGGAGATAACAGGGAACACGTCTTGTTCACAGTATGGCAGGGAGAAAACACAAGTTCTACTATCTACACGGGAACAGAGAGGCGAACACAGAAGCGGGAGAGGGAGTGTCAAATTGGACGGGACCTACCGACAGCTTGCCGTCATCCTCGGGTGCCACGGGACTCAGCTTCTCATCCAACACAAAGAAAGACGAAGTGACACGTTGGCGAGGGGAGAGAAAAAAACAGAGAGAGAAAAAACAGGACAGATGTGAAGCATGACGCACACAACTGGACAGACAGATGTAGAGACAGTAGAGAGACCTCACGCCGCAGAAACAGTGATGGTGGTGACTGGTAATGAGTTGACCAGACAGGACTTGAGACGCACGTGCTTCCGAACTGGTGTCAGCCATGCCTACCGACAGTCAAAAGCCTGTCGATATTTAATATTGTCTATCTATTGTGTCTAAAGGGTACTCCATGCAACTTCATCAAGACCGCATTTACATTTCAAGCATTTACACATACAGTATATGTATAGAAACAATTTCCTTTACAAGCTATTCTAATACAGGAAGAGTAGAAGCAGGAATTAAAAATGTATAGACTGCTATAGTGGTATTGTATAAATGTTAGTTTCATGGGAATTCATTCAATTTCATGTTTTTTTATTAAAGTCATGTTTTGGGATGGGTATTTCGATGTGTAGTGTACACATGCGTAACACCTGAGCACAAACTAGTGTGTAGCATGAAGATATGAATAAGGAACTGCTCCCTCCCCTATCAAAAACATGTTTGTTCCAAACTTATTTATTTTCATTTGGTGTGTACAGTCTCAAAATCTCCCACCGCTTTGGTAACACTACTGCTACAGAAGGTTAGACTAACACGTTAGTCTAGACCTGGTGGGTCTAGACTAAAGTGTGACTTTTGGCAATTCTACCTTTAAGGTTCTGGTGCCAACTTGTTCAGTGATTGTCAACTTTCAGTGCATGACCAGAATTTCTACAGGTAAATGGATATGCTGGGTTTATAATGCTGGATTTTAGAATCCGTATGGTTAATATATTCCCTGAAATACAAACCACCTTAATTGAGAAAGAAATCATCTCTGTTTCACTTCCTATCATCTGAATCTAAACACTAATTCAAAAACCTGATTTCACTCCTTCATATATGGGATGGGGGCCTATAGTTTCTATAATCCTTTTAATGTATTCTTAACATTAAAGCTTTGGATACTTGAATCTTTGGTCATGACCTAGACCAATTCTGACCCTTTCCTTAGGAGCCGGAGCGAGGCCTCTACGGGTCAACACATCTGCTGTTCTGCGCACTTCCTTACAAAGATTATTGGACGCCTCCTTAGTATTACTAATCAGTACTACAACACAGTCTGGCTCATTACAACACAGTCTTATCTAGACAAAAGCCTCACACTCGCTGCATGACCAGACAGGGCTCTGTTCGCCGACAAAGATGCCAGCGTGCATGCGCGAGCGTGTGAAATTACATCATTCGAGACCTACGTTTTCAGCAGCAGATGAGCAAATACAATGCATTTGTTCAAATTGTGGCATATAGGCTCTTTTGAAATAGCCTCCTCAGCTTAGCAAGGAACATAGGCACAATTTGTACAATGTAATAGCATCAGGCGAAAGACAGGTGTTATACAGTGCCAAATGACATTATTGTGCATTGACTACATTGTGGCAGCATCAAAAAAAAGTTTAACACAAAGTATTAAACTTGACACACCATTTTCTTTTTGTATTTTGAAGATTTCGGATAAATCATATACATACAGTATATTGTATTTTGCTGCTGTAAAAATACACTATCAAATCACAAATACCAGAAATTGAAGGCTTTTCATGATAAAGATAAATCAAATGTGAAAATCAAATGTAAAAAAGCTGTGCAAATCCTAAAATTTGTCAGGGAGCTGTAATGCTCCAATCCTTTTTCCACATTTCATATCTTTGGGATAATACCCCCCCCACACACATGTTCTAAGTCCCTGTCACCCTCTTCAGAGGCTGGGAGAGCTTGGAATGAACAGGTGAGTGTGCCAGACAGAGATTAAGCCGCGGGGTTCTCATTAAGCCAGCGTTAAATATTATGACTAATAATCACATAGGGAGATTAGCTTGTTCTCCAGGGCTAGTGTGGTAACTCTAATCCCAGCAACTCAGCGGCCAGGTCTTATATAACGTCACATCAGGGCCGTTCTTGGAAATGGATCAGCTGTGGGGGAAATATGTCCCTCTGCATTTAATTCTGTATTACGGTAAATTATGAACGTAGCGTGTGACATCACGCTTAAAAGTCTGCTTCCGCTATCCCAGCTCAAATTGCCCACAGCTTACAGGAGACTTTCGGGGGAATCTATGAATCGCTAAGCTGTGCTGTCCTGACTTTCAAGCACTGGCAGTGGATTACAGGTCCTCTTTTATGCAATCTGCAGCAGTGGGTTCCACCATCTTTTGGATCCATTTCGTTTGATTCGCATCTACTACTTTAACAAAAAAACAAAAATAAAATAAGTAAAAAGTAATAATTCTTTCTGCAAATGTAAACCTGTGCTGAATATGTAACCATTGAGGACATTATTTTAAAAAACACCACATGAATTTCAATATTTATAAATTATGACAGTAACACACTGTGTACATTCATAAACTGCTTGGACAACATCAACCTCTCACCACCAGTGATATTTTGTGTGGAACGAAGCCCAGGGAAGTATAATTTATACAGCGAAAGCACAAAGCAGCATCACAAGAGACGCTGTGTAACTGTGACACTTTTTTTTAAACCACAATTATCAATGCACAACACACTTTTCAAAGCTTTAAATGATTCAAACATCCTTCCCTAGCCGTGTAGGTCTGGGAACGTTCTATTAAAAAATATTTATGTCAAAGTCAGTCAAAGTCACTAATCAGCCGATTGGACCACCCTCAGCAAATCGAAACTAGACTCACGTGACAATGATTCTTCAACTCAGGCACTTCTTGCTGTCGGCACAAACTTAACTACCCACCTGGACGCTGATTGGCTGGGCTGTTTCCAGACGGATATGAAGAGAGAAACAAAGAATGTAGCTTTGGTAGCTTTTGAGATTAGGATGGTCCCACGAGTTTAGAATTCGCACCCAATTTAAGTTCACATTACATTTTTACATCATTGGTTGTTTGTTTCTGAGAAAGTCCTAAACTATCACAATTTATTAAAATTGGGTAAAATTGGGTATCAACCAGAAAGTCAGTACTTGACGTACAAGGACTGACTCTGTATATCTACAGTATGCTATTGAAAGCTGATTTTCAAAATAACTTATCACATTTTTCAATAGTGTGATTATAAAAAAAAACTTTTTTGTTAAATCGATGTCTAAATGTGTACATTTACAGATCGATTTAAGCTTTTCATAAACTATATCTTACTGACAAATAAAAAACTATATATCCAATCATGCCAAAATGTAGGCTACTTTCTCCAAACATAATCTGATGAGTGTGTTCTGTGTGTATGTCTGACAAGTTGAAAGACATCTCTAATTTACTTGAAAACCGCATTTCCTGATTTCCAAAGCCAATTTGAATAGTGGAACGTTGCAGGGCTGTGGGTGTTCTCCAGCACGTTTGTACAGTAAGCAGCCTGTCTGTCAGCATGACGGAAACCCCCTTTAACATTTGTCCATCAAGATCAGTGATTTTCAAAGTGTGGGTTGCGTCTACCCGGTGGGTGGCAAGATCATTTATTTTGGGGCGGATTTGTGACAAGATGAACATTTTCAAAATTATGCAATACAATTTTGAGAATATTTGAAAACATCTATTGTTGATATATCTTCATTCTTATATAATAATTTTTATTTTATTAAAAATAAGTATTTCATAGCTTGCGACCCCTCACAAGCTACAGGAATGAACGGAGTCATGCCACAAAAAGTTTTAAGCCACTGATCTAGATACAGCATGTCAGACAACAAAGACTTTGAGCAGCACTACTAAACACCATTATTCACTCTCTCTCTCTAATGATGATCTTCAAGAAAAGGAGGGATAAAATGCACAGCAAGTCAAAAAGCCATCCACTTGCTAATTAGTAACCCCTTAATTTTTCTAACAAGCAGAACTAATTACAGGAGCTGCCACGATGCTGATTTCCCACAAGGCAGCGCTTCACCAGGACTAAACCAAAACTGCTTCCCCTCACATCCCCCTCCAACAGCCAATCAGACTCTGGCTGCTAGGAAGCAAATAGGGTTAACAGAAAATGCCGTGTCATTTTAGCATTGAAGTACAACCCCACAAACCCATGTTTTATAAAAATATCTCTGATGTTTTGCAATTTCCCTAATTATATTTCAGCTTTCATAATTTAGTTGCTGAGCATCTGAGAAAAAGTGAATAGTTGTAATCTAACACTGAACAACACGGCTGCTCCGGGTTCGAGTGAAAACAATGTCTATGTAATACAATACGTCATAATACTTATGCAATGATACAGAATGCTTTGCAAAGTATTTTCTGTCTTACTAATATCAGACTATATATAGGTTGTTTTTCAATAACAGTGAAATCATTAGTTAAATGTGCATTTTCTAACAGATCCAAAACTTTTCTTTCATTTATTAGATCATTCAACGTCAAAAACGAAAATATGTACCGCTAGCTTACGGCTGATGCTAGACTTGCTTATGTTTTGGCGGAACAACTCCCACATAATCCTGATGGCCGTAAATGTTGCTGCATGCTCAGCAAGCCAACTGACAAGTCTGCGTGATGTGTCCAGCTAGCAGAACCACATCTTTACGTGTAGGCGGACAGTGAGGTGCGGGAGACCATCGGAGACAATCTGCTGATGAAGCGAGTCCCCTTGGTGCCCTGGAGAGGGGGAGAGGTGGGAGAGACGATGCGTACTTCCCTCATTGACAAGTGGAAGCCTTTTTGGACGAGGAGAGTGGGAAGAGAGGCTCTAATCTAAGCCCTGAAGAGCTCACGTATTAGCTCATTAGAGACCGTCTGATTGCAGTCATTACTATTCGACGAGGGAAGCGATTGGAGGGAGGAGTTCGTTTTATGTTGCCGTTTCCTTAAAAAACTAAACTAAATTAAAGGTCATCTGCAGGACGCCATGTCAGGAAGATCTATGCGGCAGCACTCAATACACACCCACAGGTTATTCCAAGCGATGACATCGCGTTTAGTTGGTGCGGCTCGGCGTAAACGAAACCCAGATCCTCATGGGGGATCTTCCCTAACCAGAAATGCGCTCGCCCATCTCACTGGCTTGTGTGTCATCTCATACGCCCCCCCGAGATAAGGATCTTCAGTCCCGTACACGTGATGCTTTTACAGTGCCGCTACATTAGCTAATTCGACCGGAGCATACAAAAATAGCCCTTGATCGATAAGGCTTTCAGTTTCTTGCAAGCCTCAACGTTTCACCTTGAGCCCTGCCCTTCGCCGCACATGACCCTTATTGCTTCAAGTTAGGAAAAACAAAGCTCACATACGGATTGCTTTGCCTCCATCTGCGGGAGTAACAGATTTTTTGAACAGATGGATGCCTCAACATCGGTGACCTTAAAAGTAGATCTGATTTTCATACGGGCGAGAGCATGGCATCAAAACATTAAAACAAGCTTCCTTCATTATAGAGGGTACATTATATTGTATCTGAAGGGGAAATGTTCAGCACAGTGGTTACTGTAAGTTAATAACACAGATGAGCCAAACACCCTTTTTATTTTTTAAATATCTACTGATGCCAGCCATCTCTCAGGCAAGGGGCAAACAATGGCCCAAATCAATGGAAATGGCATCTGCTGAAGGCAATGAGTTTCAGCCGGAGCTAGAGCTATTTACAGCTCGCTTGCCCACTTCAGAACACGCGGTCACCGTGCACCAACCAGCGGACCCGTGAGGCCCCGTGGTCTGAGCCTGTTCAGTTCAGCTCCTCTGCCCAGGCTGTAAATGAGCAAGCATTGGATGGTCCAGCAGTTTGTGCCCGGGCCAGTTTAGCTCTGCGGAATAATTAGGAAAGATGGCAAAAAACGGCAGCCTGAACCTCCGATGGGAGTTCTGCAATTTAAGCCACAGTCACAACTCTATTTCAGGAAACCACCCAGCGTCTGTGGAATGTGATTTCTCACTAATTTCTGAATGTGCTGAGAAGTGGTAGAGCTGGTTTGGTTGCTGTCCGTGGTTCTGAGTGATGGTTCAGCACCCCTGGAGAGAGGAGGAGTAAAGGCTAGTTTTACTTAAAGATTTGTTTATAGAGGATAATGCTCTTCCTACTAAACTTTAACTTTTACTAAGTTACAATAGTCAATAGATCAAAATTTCCAAACTACAAATGTATGAATATTGTTGGCTATTTAAGTCAGACTTTCACTGAGAGCCCTAGTACTTGTTATGAGGTGTTATGAGGCAGCCATTTTGTTTGTATGTCAATTATTGATTAGGCTCTGTATGTGAACAGCAGAAGACAACCAGCACAGAACAGGCAGAACATGGCAACTAAATATAGGATGATGATGATGATGTACTACTAAATCAGATGATGGCTGTTTTGGCTGCTATTGTATGTCGATAGGACCACGGAAGCCCCCCACACACACACCCTCCCCGCATTGGTGACAAAGTGTTAACATTTATGACTAGTTGTGGAAACAACATCTCAGTAACAAAGGCTGCTTTGCATGTGCAATGGATTTATTTTGAGGTCTGTTATGCTAGGTGGTCTCGATAATGTTATGTTTGTGCTTTTGATGACTCAATAGACATTGGAAGAACTTTGGAAGGGGCATTCAAGGGCCATTATTAACACTGAGTAAGTACGATTGGGTAACTAAGCATGGGGTAAGCAGTGTCTCTTCTGATAAGATTTAAGGAGGAATCCAAATAGTGCAACAACCAATCGAGGCCAACATTTAAAAGCCGCCATCATCACTTGTAATGCAAATGAGAACTTGGCCTACACACCAATTCACATTCAATGTAATTAAACAGAAGCTGGACAACAGTGAGGGAGCCACAATGACATCGCAACAAGAGCAAACAATGTAAGTGCAGATCATGTGAGAGGGCCACTGGCAGCAGCAGCCCTGGCCGTGACCAACTAGCGCACTTCTTGTCCTACTTTTTCTACAACGCCACGGCCTGTTTTGATTGGCCTGCTACTTTCTACTGAGGATACTTACTGTATATCTCCGTCGACTGACGTAACAGCCCCAGCCCCCACCCCAACAATGTGAAACTCCAAAATAGGAAAAACTAATTACCGTCTCTACAGTATTAGTATAACACTACCCCCCCTTCCCTTCCTTAGACAAGGAGCCACAGCTGGAACAGATGAGAAAAATTTGGGAGTCTGCATCGTCGTGGCGAGATCAAAGTATCAGGTTTTCTATTTTTGAAACATTATTGGATTCGGGCTCTCTGGCACCAAAACAAAATAATTTCTCTGTGTGTATTTCAGTGTGTGTGTGTGTGTGTGTGTGTGTGTGTGTGTGTGTGTGTGTGTGTGTGTGTGTGTGCCTACAGTGTGTGGACATGCATGGAAACCTTGTCAAGTAAACTTGTGTTTTCCAAGGTCTACATTAATACCCGAACAGAAGCCCACAATTCTTTGTGCAGCTCTATCCCAAGGCCTTTTTTACAACTTAAACTGTATTCAAGGACACAATCATATCCATTCAGATTCTTCCAGCATTTCCCCAGAGAAATTACGTAACATGATGCACATATAAGCAGACTTGGCATAAGCGGCATTCTGGCTGGACTTAAAGGGACCTTATCTATGTTTTTAGTGTTGTCTGAAGAGACCTGAAAGGGCTGGACTAATTTTGAATCTGTCTCACAGCCATATATTTTATTTCAGCTATATACAATTGTGTTTTACAAACTTACAAAGACTATATTTCCTCTGTTCCAGTGTGGTATATTACAAAATTTTTCCATAACAGACCCATCAAGGACGTTAGGCCATATTAAAAAAAAAGGGCAACATCAAACTAAAACAGATTGACAGTTGGAAATTGGAATTTAGGGCCTATTTTTTATGGGGAACTATCCACAGCAGACCTTTAATGAATGTGTGAAATTCTGCACTGTGGAGATATAGCAAAGATACAGTATTTAGGCCTATATAATAAAGATTAATTTAACATTTCCAGCAACTTAACCAAATGTTCCATAACATATCTGGGTGGGCAGGGAGTTATCTCTCAATTGAAAAATGCATTAGGAAATAACCAGAAACACGTTGAGGTGTATAATTGTCAAGGTGGGAGTTCAGATGTATCTTGCTGTAAATGAGCTGGGCAAATGTCATAATCAGATTGCTAAAATATACCTGTGTTGACTAAGTTCATCCAGTGGGGCCCATCGTTACACATGGATGAATCCGGAGGTAGGATTCCGGTTCATCTGCTTACCACAACACACAGAACATGAACATGCAGAACTCACGTCATGTTTGGAGGTGCCTGTGTGTCCAAATCTGGGGGAGGAAACGTAAACAACCTGCTGCCTGCATAGAATCCTCTTTGTAACCGATCTTTGAAGCACATCCTGATGGAGGATCTCGCCTCCATGATGCTATTTATAGCTTGGTAATGCATCAGAGGTCGCACCTTCCAGTTCTGTGGAACCAACATCTGCCTCGGTACACAGAGGCTTATCCAACACGGAAGATAACAGGCATCTAATATTGTGGCTTGGAGTCTTGCTAAGCACATACGCCCGCTGTATCCATTCTAAAAAATATCAGAGGTTCTCCGTGCAATTCATTTTCCTGTAGGTCACAAAGACAGAGAGCTTGATGTTTTTTTTTTAATCAGTGCAATGCTTTTTTGATACTACAAACAATTTTGTCACACATGGGAGGAGTGTTGCGGTTGTACTGGAAATATTATCGTTTCACTACCGTGAACCTACTAAAACTCTAAATCCCCTTTCAAGCCTCCCTTAAAAATGACTAGGCTTGACTGCATTTGAAATGCCAACACTGACACAGCAACTTTTGTTATGTTGCAATGACAATTAAAACAAGGTGGGATTTATCGATCTTTGCAAACCCATTGTGTTGCCTAAATCCATGCTGCACAAAGTGCTAACTAATCTGATCTGCCTGAGACAGTATTTCTAAAAGCAGCCAGTCAGTCCATCAGCTAAACAATGAGAGGCCACAAGATACTGTAACAAGATAAGCTCGGGCCTGCCTGCTGAGGTGCTTCTGAAGACGGGGATGAGGGGGGGGGGTATAACTTCTGCCATAACTTCACACAACAACATACCTCGTTAAAAAGGTACTATGTGTGTTTGGGGGGGGGGGAATCTATAATCTATAGTCTAGACTCTATAATAATGAAAAAAAAACGGTTGTCAACTGAAGTAAAGTCGTAGAAAATGGACTGTGGCTGAGATGCCCGCCTTTAGTGGCATGGCATACTGGGCTATTTTCTGCTCACAGAAAGAATACGAATTGGGTTGGTTCGGTTGAGTGACTGATTCAGTGAGACGCTATCAGCATACAAAACCAACACACACACACACACACACACACACACACACACACACACACACACACACACACACACACACACACACACACACATCTGCTGCTTTTCTAAAAGGCAGAAACGGGTAAACTAGTGAAAAGTTGAACATGGCAGAAATAACAGAATGCTGAACTGAATTACACAGGAAGCCATCTTGCTTTTGCCTGAGAATCTAAGCATAGAGCCTCTAGCTCACCCTCTCTCTCGTGACCTTGAACTGCTCTCACGTGCGTGTGCTTGTGTACGCGCGTGTGTGTGTGTGCATGGAAAGGCATTAGATTAAAATAAGAAACAGAACCAGATCGCCAGATCGCCTACCTGTTCCAACAGTAAACAGGGTTTGGCTCAACATCTGTGGTACATTGGCAGTGACCAAATATACCGTAATCAGACCTCAATGTGCGAGTCATGTCTGCTCCGTTTAAGCTGCCACACCACCATACTTAGAAGACTAATTGAAATGGGGCATGCACCAATCCAGAACTGCAATATGTCAACTCTTTCTATGAACTGTGGAGCCTTATATCCTCCAGGAAAAGGCTCTGCGACATTATGGTGAGCGCCCCACAACTACCTAACACTCATCCCACATCTGTGACGGATATTGAAATGAACAGATTAACAAATTTGAATAGCACTTTTCTAAAATAACGGAACATCTGTGAAGTAACGAGGTGATGAGCGTGAATCAATGGGTGGAAGCTGAACCTTGGTTATGGTAAAGGATGTTTAGAGTACCAGATAAATAAATATACAACTCATGGATCAATATACACTTAGAGGGGTTGTGGTCCTCCGTTTTACACAATGATTTATGCGCTAAGCAGCTAACTTATGTTGCCACAATATAACCAAAAAAACAAATGATTTAATGCAACAGTACCGGAAATACAGACTACTAAATAAAATAGGCTACTTATGTTATCATCCTCTTATACTGAGATGATACAACCATTTGCTAACTGCCTGGGAAAACCATAGGTGCTAGGTGAGCTGGCAGAGGGTGCACTGGTGACTTGCTCCATCTAAGCAGAGTGCCCTTGTTAGGAGCTTAGCGGTGGCTAAGCTCTCGTTGAGTAACATGGGTGTGAAGGTATTAGCAACTAATCAGGCCAGAATTAATAGGTAAAGACATGCTTCAATTGTACTGGATGAACAATTGAAAATACATTTACCTCGGCCGCAACAGTAATATCGTAATCTAGAGCAGAATCCTGATGTGACTAATAACCAAGAGCTTGCATTTTATAATAATGGCTTGGGAATGCGATTGCAGCCATTTCTCTTGAGACAACTCATTTCCTGTCAATTCCTGTGACTCCCATGTCGTTTTTTGTCAGTGAAATAATATAGATAATAATATATTCTTTCCGTTCTTAATGGTAAACGAAGGTGTTCTTTTACTGTGTACAAACAGATTTTCTTTTCCAGTCTTGAATGGCTCATCAACCGCTACCAGAGGTGATCCAAACCACGGTAAACTTGTACTGAGACAATACATCAGTGGCAAACAGATGACAATGGATTATAGGAGGATATTTTTAAGATTCCAACTGTAGATAAGATTAGTCATAAAACAAACTTCTCAAACTTCTTTTTGCTTTGCAATAACCTCATGGTGTCCTGAAAACACCTTTTCTGTCTCATTTGGTTTAAATATGAAGTCGGTTTAAGTGCACAGCGGTACGTAGCTTGTCCGATAGCGTTAACTGGATTGAGGGATTACTGTTGATGAGACTAGGGCACAATCTAGAGTTTGATCAGTGATCAGTTGACAAAACAATGGCTTTAATAAACCTACAAGCGAACCTAAACCAAACCACATGTGGAGATTGGTTGATAGCGTGAGCATGTGCTCGGATGGAGGCAACATGAGTTTCTACTGGATAGGTGGGGTTAAGTGTATCATACTGATGGTGTGATAGTAGAGCAGGCCGCTTCACGTGGCACTTTTGTAATGAGACAAAAGCCACCCGCCGCTGCTACAATTAAATTATAGCAGCACACCGTTCAGCCACGCTAGTATTTACAGGTTGCACCATTTTCAAATGGTGTCCATGACATTCACTTCCAAACATAACATTTCCATGACCTGCCATTGCCTCCTAACTCCCCACCTTTGGCCTTGTTTCTGCCTATACCAGTAACATGGTTGCTAGAGGATACTATAGGGACCTACTGTTGCTTTTGATGGAATAGCTTAAATTATTAGGCTAAATGTTGCAAACTAAAGTTATGAATTTTGTTAAAGATAGGTAAGAAAATACAGTATTTTAGCTTTCACTACAGTTTTGGTGCTTTTCATACGAGCCATCTGTAATATTTGTCTTTACACTGTTCATTCTCTCTTGCACATGTAACGGTATACACACACACACACACACACACACACACACACACACACACACACACACACACACACACACCAATTATCTCTCAAAATAACACTCTTGAAAAACTGTCCCAAAAGTGTCAAAATGATAATTAAAGAATGGGTGTTTTGAAGATTACATTCTATTTGTGCCTTCCTTGCTCTGATTAGCTAAGAGACAAACTATAGGCCCAATATACTGGGAAAGAGGTTCAGTGACAACCTAAGATATCCACTTTTATAGTTAAGATGAAAAGAAATACAACTATGGACACAAACAGGTACAAAGACTAAATGTACTGTATGTCTTGGAAAGTGTGGGGGAGGTTACTCAGAAAATGTAATCCATTACTAATTACCTGGTCTAGATTGTAATGAGACTACTCTACTCATTATTTCCAGAGAAAACTAACTAATTACGGATTACTTTTAAGTTACTTGACAAACTTTACAAAGTGTACATGTGTTGATGGGTAATTTCACAGCACACGGCCACCAGCCTTGGGCAAATCATATTGGCCAGTGATACACTAAAAGGTCTCAAAATAAGATTAACTGAATACCTAATAAATGAAAAATGATGGGTTACAGTCAAATAGACATTTCTCCATCATTGTTATAAGCTAACAACTAAGTTTGTTACGAATCTGTAAATATGTAAATATCTTCACATTAAGATTGCCTGAAGTTGACAGCCTTTTCAAGGGTGCAAGACCAGCAGTGATTATTAATGAAAGTCTGTTATGCCTCACCGTTTCTCAGTTGCCGGATGTCATGCCAAAATTACAGGCAAATATGGCATTTTACTGGTAAAGTAATACTATGTACACAGCACCCAATAACGTATGACTTGACGTATGATGATCCTGAAAAGATTGTAAAGTAAATGCGAATGGGCAATTTTGACACAACAAGCAGCACGAAGCAGCAAGCAAACAATACACGTCACGTCCATCTTTGCATCAGGTAATCAGATATTGACAGTATCTCCACTTTTCAAAGCATCCACTCTCATCTGTCTTTCTTAAACCCATCTTGGGTGTATTCTTTAGATTAGAATGTGCACTCTCATGCTACGGCATTGTAGCCTAGCCACGTGAGCTAGATGCAGCGTGCGTGTAATTACATCCTAGATGTGGGTAGGCAACACAGCGACAAAAACAATACAGTTTTAAATTCATTATGGTATAATTCTTTTGAAATTCTGCGTAACAAAGGTGATTGAATTTTCATGAGAACAATAATTGAAATGTGATTAAGAATAATTAGACAGTAATCGGTTAAAGTAGTACGTGACCGGGAAAAGTAATATGATTACAGTAACGGGTTACAAAGTACAGTTAGCCCAACACTGGTCTCGGCGTAGCTGCAGCCATGTGAGCATTACCCAGAATGCCTACAGAGAGAAGAAGTCAAATCTGCTGGGAGTGATTTGAGAGATGAGATGTGGCAGAGCTAGATCGACTCATCTGTCTCTTGCTCCCCCCCTCCAATCTAAAGTTGTTTTCACCCACCCTGTCAGCCACACACACACACACACAAACATCTCTCAAGCCCAAAGTACCCAGAATGTCATGCAGCTCAAGGTCATGCGAATCTGTTCTAGCACCAGTGTGCACTTTTCAATTTTGTATTCTTATGCATAAGCACAACATAAACAAACAACAATTTTTCATGCCTGGTTTGGAATCTGACATTTACTGAATATAGTTTCAAATTGGCGAGATTATTTTGCTGTTGACTAGCTGGAAAACTCTGGGCTCAAACCCACAACCTTCCGGCTGGGAGTCCAACACCTAGAGCGCTAGACTATCCTGCCCCTCTACAGACTGTCTCAGCTACTCGATCTCCCATTGTGCAACCCACCGATTAATATAGCCTACTTAAAAATAAATCCTGATTTAATCAAAGCTTTACAGTGCGAATTTCAGGAATCATATCTCAAAAATTAATTTCCATCTCATGTCACAAAGAAACCTAAATCCATCTAGATAATCTCGTTTGCACTACAGTGACTTTCCTTTGCCCTCAAGTGTCACGGCAGAATTATGAAATTGAAGTCTCACAAATTTGTGATCGGAATACTTCCTGCTAACTCCAATATGCAAATAACCATGCTGTATATGGACATCGTTTGTAGGGATTTTGCTACAAACATCCAGCATTTTCTAATATAACAAAGGCCAGCTAGTAATACAAAGGAGACACAATGAGACCTCAGCAAGCTAGAAGCCTTGAGATTGAGATAGACAAATTTAACCCGGTTTTAATGCAAACATTCTTTTCAACCAGGAAAAAAAATGGCCGCTTAGATTTCCAGGGATTTGCTTGTCAAACTGGGACACAATTTGTTGAGCTTAACTCAGAATGGCTGTTTTATTAATCCTACAGTGGAATACTATATGCCAGTGCTATGTAGCATCTCTCCAATGATGTTCCTACTCTATTACTTTTTGTGCACATATACACCATGAACTACCCAATTGTTACATAACAAATGGCCTAAGTGGGAAGAACATCTGGGATCCTCTGTACCTCAAAGGAATCATTTGTTTGATGACTATGAAAAATAAACCCATTATCAGACAACCTTCCACGATTTTATTTGTGACCTCAACACAATAGCAAATGTCTGAACTAAAAGTGTGTGTGTGTGTGTGTGTGTGTGTGTGTGTGTGTGTGTGTGTGTGTGTGTGTGTGTGAGTGAGTGAATGAGTTAGTGAGTGAGTGAGTGAGTGAAATGCTTCAGCATCATTTCCACATATCGGAAGACCTTATATTGCATTCCATGAAGTTCTATCCGCCAACATGCCAAATACTAATCATTCCATTTGTTGAAAGAACTGAAAAGTAGAGCTCAACAGATGGTGGCTTTTCGTATATCTGCAGCCAATATTGTTTTTGAAATGTATACATAGGCATACATCCCTCAAATATGGTCATTAAGAATAATTTGATTACATTTGCGGGTACTGCAAAATATCCTTCCTCAACTAAACATGCCTATTCTCTAGCAGCTTTGCAGACATTATTTACGTCTGTGTAATGGCAATTTCAGCCAATAATACCGGCCCGCCGATATATCAGTTAAGCTCTACTTCAAAGCTGCGAGGGTTTCTCTCCTAGGTCTTGATTCTGAGAAGATGAAGGTGGGAATAGGGTAAGCAGAGAAGATAGTGGTGGAGTAAACCTACCTTGGGCTGGACCTCCACCTCCACCACTTGGTTCTTGTTCAGGCAGCCTTTGACGAAGCCCTCCACATTGCTGTTGAACTTCATGAAGATCACGTAGGCGGCGTAGCCCGACAGCAGGCTCATACTTTCCCACATGGAGATGAAGTTATCCAGGAAGAAGATGATCAGCATGATGAGGTCCATGATGTAGAAGGACACGTCGCGAAAGAGTGGCCACCACGTCAGGTTGAGGATCTCCTTGGAGAAAATGGCGCACATCCCGATGACAAAGAGGATGTTGAACACGGCCGACCCCACGATGGTCCCGATGCCCACGTTGCTGTGCGAGATGAACACGCCGATGACAGAGGTGAAGAGCTCGGGGGCCGAGCCGCCCGCCGCCATGAAGGTGGCGCCGGCCACGTCGTCCGAGATAGCCAGCTTCTCGGTGATGACCGTCAGCGCTGGGACGAAAAACTCGTCGCACACAATGGCTAAGGCAATGAACATGTAGAGCATGCCGAACATGTGGAGGACAACCGCGCCTTGACGCCTCTCCTCCAGGGTGAAAAGGTCTGTGGGGTACTCCCCCTGGCTTTCGTTGCTGTCCGCTGTGGACTTCATGGCTATTGGCGTGTCGGCTGAGATGTTGGGGTCCCCCTGGCGCTGGGTGAAGAGCAGAGTCCTGTGAGGGGCTGACTGATGGTGACTCTCCTCTGGGAGCTGCGGCTCGCTGAGGCTCCCTGAGCTCCCAGACAAGGCACTAACGGAGAAGGTGACGGCACTTATGGCCACCAAGCTGAGGAGGAATCCTACAATTCGGATAGGCCTCATCTTTTTCCGCAGGCGCTGGTGGCTCCACTGTTTGCAGCTAGCACCCAATATGGGTCTTTGTTCCGCCGTATCTATGCAGGCTTGGTCCGAAGCCATCTTTGTGCAGCGCTTTACGTCCTTACTCTCAGTGGTTAGGCAAAAAATGTTTTTTTTTGTTTTGTTTTTTTTACCAGAGACAATACATGGTGTTGTCTTCAGTTTCAAATGAGTTGAAAAGATTCCAAGTGCTTTCCGGGGTCTGGCTTGCCATATGATGTCTTCATATTATCCTCAGCTAGCAGAAATTAAAATAAAATTATGTTTTATTGGACTAATGTAAAGACAAAACATTCAAATATAATATTTTTGGATACTTGGTAGTAAGTTTGGTTTAAAAATAGTACTTCATTATGTAAGGCTGGTAGAATATAGACATGGCATGTTAGTATGCACAAAAACAGACTTTAAATAGATGCTTGTGGAGAATACCTTTATTAGCAATTTCTCAGAAATATTAACCAATTAGTAAGACTACATGCCTAATGTAAGTGCTATTCGGACAGTAAATTGTAACAAATAAGAATAGAATAACAAAGGCAGAAGAACAGAAAGTCCAAATTCTTCCCAGACAAGTTGGCAAATAAGATGTTTGTTCAACTGAACATACATTTGCACAAATTGTTATCAGTGGCCATTGAATTACCTTTGATTAAATTTTAATAATAAATAATATCAGCTCTTGAAAAGAACCATAACAGTAGAAAAATTATGCAACAACTTCTGTCAAATACGCTACACTTGAAATAAACTAAAACATCTGACTCAGAAGTAAATGTTTCGTTTCAAATATATTTAACATAAATGTTCTACGTTTACCTTCTCGTAAATGAGTAGGCTACATACAGTAACCCACATTTATCCACAAAATATCACCAAATGTAACGGCCTGTTTCACTATGCCTTGCCGACCTCAGTGGTAATACTTTTACGTTGGAAATGGTAGGAAAACTGACAGAGGGCAATGACGTTGTTGCTCATTTGAAAGGGTAAAAAAATATAATGGAACCAAATCATTTGTTGGACTTAATGCCGGTTACTGTTTAACCTGAAAACATGCTGTCTGTGGTGTCCAGCTGCAGTGATAACATTCTGCCCTTCAATGCCTTCGCCCTTTCAGATGTCATAAAAAGAATAGCTTGAACTGTCGTGCGTATAATGTTCCCCCGGACGAAAATGTTAATTTGACCACAGAATGGTTCTAATTTGATGACACCAAATTAGTTTGCAGAAGCATGATTTCTGCAAACATATTTTCAAAATGCAAATGAATAACTATTATTTGAATGCAGCCTGCAATGTGCGAACTATCGTGATGACCTAATATAATGACCTAAAATACTAAGTTCAGGCGAAGAAAATAGCGCAAAAGGCAAATAAGGCAATAAAGCACATTACACAAGAATACTAATACTATTACATTAACACACCCATGCTGACGGGGTTGCTAATAGTACAAATTGTATTCTTGAAAACATTTTCGGCGGGGGTAGCAATTTCCGTATGACAGCACAACACCTCACCAAAAGCCGCACATTACTAGTAGGCTACTGACTCTGTAATTGGTGCATGGTGCGTGGTAAAAAAAAAAAAATAAATAAATAAATAACCCAAAAAGGTACAAACGGCATATTTATTTACCTTTGACAGTGCCGAGAAAACAGCCGTGCTCACGCAGCAGGTTGATCGAATCCTCTCCCGTCACCGTGCCCTCTCGTGCTCTCATTGAATAAATGTGACCGTCCTACCCTCTCCGACGACAGAGGAGGAGCCTTGGCAAACTGCGCTCACCTCTCTTACCGTCACCTCGACGAGAGAGAAAAAACGACTAGTCCAAAATAAATACCCTGCTAATGTGGCAGAATATTGTGCCCACCGAGAGGCAGGGGGCTGGGCTGACCACGTGAACAGACTGTTTTGTTAATAAATCCAGGTAAGGACTAGACAGCGATTCGATGACGGGTGTCGCATCGAAATTGTGCCCCCGACCAAATTGTTTTCTTTGCCGATAATTTGCAGTGTTGGCAAGCCCGCATATTATAAACATACTGCTCTTAGTGCAGTATGTTATAATATGCTTAGTTTACCTTATTTGAATTTTGCGCTATTTCTCTTTTTGCACAACAATGTCGATATAACGATGTATTTTCCAGGGAGGGATGAATAAAGTGCATTTACATTAATCTTGCATGGGGACTTCAATGCATCAACAACAAATCCAGGTTGTCTTCTGAATTCATCATTATGTCACCATGTTTGGTAGACGACATTCAAATAATTAATGGTTACAGTACAGTGGACTACTGTTCCCCCCGATTAAATAGAAACAACAGCTTGTCTCATCGAAGTTTAGAACAGCAGTCGGGAAAGGAACACTTTCGTAAGGGGAACACTTTCGGTACGACATCTGTCTGTTTCATGCGGTGCAAACTAGCAAGCCAGCCTGACGATGTTGCATTATTTCAAGGGAGGAGTTGCCGTGGTTACACAGCATAGGCAGTTTGATAAATATAACGATAGAGAGAGGACATAGTAAATCATTATTCTATTGATAACCGAACTGAACATCATATGGTGTTCAGTTCTGCCCCGTAGTTGCATGCATGTGTGCCTGTGTCATTTCAAGGTCATGTGGTCAATACATTTGTCAAAATCAACATCAAAATCACATGGCAGTCTGATCGAGTTGCTTAACACTTAAGACAAGCCACCAACAAGACATGATGTCAAAGGCCTACATACTCTATAAAGCAGTGGTTGATTTTTAATGTCAATCTAATGTCAAGCCTTTATTTGACATGACCCACGTCTGATGTAGGGGTTGGGGGGGGGGGGGGTATCCCAACCCCTACATCATGTCAAATAATACCCAGACAGGCCAAACAAGCCCTACTGGGTAGACACAGACATGCGATGTCTAAACAGCATGACAAAGTATGTGTGACACTAATGGCCTAGTGCTGTATAATAAATCACGATTCACTGACCTCATTGATTGCCCCTTTTGCCTTTCCTCCCCTGCCTCCTGTTACCAGGATATCTACAGAGGAATACAGTATGAACTTGTTTAAATTGGTATTATCCGTGCTGCCGACAGGCACACACTGTACGTGTTAAATGTTTTGACCGGTTCACATTGACGCGCCAAATAACACATACCTCACAGCCTCGTAACATCGATTCTCCTGCCGACTGCACACTTGTGGCACCCCTGCTGTTCAAGAGCCCCCTTACACCAACCACAACAGTAAATGCAGACACTTTTTTGGCACCACTGTTTTTTGGGCTCAGAGCTACACCGGAAATACCATATACACTGTACATCCATGTCACTTTCTCACAGCAGGTAAAAGTCAGCTAATTCTGTTGGCCGTTCTTTTACTGTGTTTTTCTTTCAAATATTTCATAGGTTTATTGTATATATTCTTTTATTAGTTTTACTTTATAAAGTGTTGATGGTCTTGTGCCTGCAGTTTCAAGTGTGAACTATACGACCAAGCATTTCACTACCATTCATTGCTGCTACTCAGTCAGTGTGTCTGACCAATAAAAAATTTAATCTAGAAACACTGGCATGAAACACTCAGTCAAACACTGGCAAAATGCAGCAGTGTTTGATTTTATTTGAATTTACAAGTTAGCACAGTGATTCGTCATGCTGAATGACAGATGTGTCATATTTTTAAATACCTTCTCACAGGACCAGAATGTTCCCTGGGGTCTTTGCACCTCGTCTCCGGTGACAATGCTGTCTCCAAGGAAGTCTAGTTCCCTTGCAAAGTGATTCTAAGCATAATTGACTAACCTGATCCATACTGAATTGGTGCGCAGTTCTTCATAATGGGCTCATGTACTGTACATCCAATATTGTCACTGACCAATTCCAAAGTTTTTCCTCTGGAAAAGGCTTACCACCATCTGACAAACTAGAAAACTGCCGTTTGATTGATGGATGGACAGATAACTAAGCCACGTGCTCAATCTGGTTGGAGAAGATAGTGCTGAGGCAGTTTTTTTGTCACTGCATCATCTGTCAAGATGATGAATCCAACTTTGCCGAATATTACAGTTGGCGCAAATGACATTTTGTACCAGAGGACTGGAAAAGACGGGTCTGAAAATACTTCTTGTGTGTTGCTGGGCTGATGGAAATAATTGTATAGTCCAAAGTAGTAATTAATTTCAATTGCTTTGACCTTGCTTTCTCAGTATACTCTCAGCCTCAGTGAAATGTGACGGTAAATCAACATGGTAAAAATAGTGACTACACACCACAATAGGGTAGTCACAATATTTACTCCATTTGTTGGAAATGGGGCTAACTGTGGATGCTCAGAACAGCGGAAATGCTACTGCCAAGCCCTGTCTGAGTCTTTGACCAGTTCCCTCCACATTACGTTAATCAAATCCCATCCAGGATGTCAGCTCTTTCTTTTACAATGGCCCCCCTTTTAGCCCACTCCCCAGCCCATCCTCCACATTGCCCCTGCCACCCCCCTCCCCTGATCGGGCAACATAGCTAGCATAAAAGTGATGACTGGTCACTGGTCATGTGGGGTGTGGCAGATGATGGTGGTTGTTTGGATTTGTCTCCAATCTGCTAGGACAAAACAGAATGATCCATACCGGCCGTCCCCCCTTCTCACCCACCCTCACTTTGGTCCAGCAGCTAAATCCTAACCTTTGTGTCACACATAGTTGTGTGGATTTTGTCAGCAGTGGGGCAGGGATGGGGGTAGTGGGTATTTGGTGAGTACCAAACAGATTTTGGTGCTTCCTGCTGCCTATACAGTATGTTCTGTGTACAGGGCCTTCTTTGGTCATCATTACTACATCAAGGGGATAAGGGGATAACTTAGGGACAGCTGTTTTAACAACCAGGCCTAACGTGGGCCATTTCGATGTGGAAGGTGCTACAAAGCAATTTCATAACCATTGAGGGGTCCACAGAAATGGATGGTCCTCTAAAGGTGCTGGAACATTGTTCTATTGATAGGCAAAGAACCTTCTGGCTGACACGGGCCCTGTAATGTCTGGCAAGCACCAAACGCTGCATTCCACATTAACAAACCTCATACAACAGTCAAATGGTGGTAGTGTCAACATTTAGCCTTTGCATGAATGTCTTGATGCTTTGCTATTATTTCAAAAACCTTGTTTGCGATATGTGTTACGAGAATTCTACATGTAGGCAGACGTGGTGGTTCTCACAATCTGAAAGAAAAGCATGAAAAGCACTGAATAGGGCATAATAAATTTTTCATACTATAAAGGTGTTACTAGTGTATAACAGTGAATGTTCTAACACAAATGTTTGGGATTATGCGCTTAAGATATGACATTAGCAAACCCCCCTTCTAAACCTACACAAAGAAGCTTGGAGAGACCACCTGCTCGCTGAAAGAAATACAGCCAGCAATAAAAACTTAAATGACAACCGATGGAAATGGCACATAGTAAATGTAATTTTATTGACCATCACTGAACCAGTTGTGAAATACTAAAGGCAGAGCGGCATTATTCCTGAGGAAAAGGCTTTGCTTATAATGGAGTGATGATGGCAGAAGCAAGATGTTTAGATGCTAATGTGGAAGAGACCATTTAGGCCTGAACACTGGGTGGATGAGAATATTTGCTTTAGCAGTACCTCTAAAGGGATTAGCGGAGTGATAATCCACAAGCAGGTCTCATCGCTAAGTACTGCAGCTGATTAGATGGAGACACAGCCGGTGAAAGTGAGAGCCCGCCTTTATTCATTCTTCGAGTAAACACATGGCCTTGTCATGATTTATGATTCAAGAAGTGACTCAAGTGTGTGCCTCAATCCAACAATCAGTATTATATACAATTATATTTATTTCAATACTAATCATGGACATTTACTGTGTTTTACAAAACCTAAATTAACTTGAACGAGCCCATGTACTGTAGAATATACTGTATATGCTTAATAGCAGTTAACCCCTGGATAGATTTTTAGGGTAAGGGCTAGGGCTGCCTCATCAGCATAAAAAAAAGTTATTTATGCAAAATCTCTACGCTAGGTCAAAGGGTGTGCATCTTTCAAAAACTTGCTTCTAGTGACCAGTATGGCCGCCAATTTGCCTAGATAACCCAATGCATCTTAAATATTTATTTTAAATAAATAAATCAGTCAGAGGTGGGTAAGTCCGACTTCAGAGAGTAAAAGTAAGGTTTTCCTACTGCTTGTTCACTTAACCAGGTGGTTTCAACTATTAGTTAATGTAATTGAAATCACCTGGTTAAGTAAACAGAAGGAAAACCTGGCAGGACTTTTACTCTCTGAAGTCAGATTTTTCCACCTTTATTATACAAATGCTATATCTACAGTACTATCAGTATTATCTCTATATCTTAGCAGAAGTACAAGTCAACCATTGCTTTTGAGGTATTCACCCTCTGTGAAGCCATGGAGAAGGATAAACAGGTCAGAGGAATCACATCGATTGGTTGGTTTCCTTTATTTGACATTGAAGGACTTCCATCCTAAAAGCAAAAGGTGGATGCATGCTGTTTAAAGCAAAGTATAACAGGTTAAAGGGACACTGCTTGATTTGTGTCTGGAGTTACCCTCGTGGTTGATACCAATGTTACATAATGTTATTTTGTCCCTTCCGCACCTGAGTGCTGAGGGGCTCACCTACCCCACTACCCCTCCCCCTACTGCCAATAACACTTTTGTGGACAGTCGTGTCTCAAACATCAGCAGTGAGCCGTGGTGAAAATTCAGAAGATCTGGGGGAGCTATACAGAAACCAAGGTCTGTGCTATTTAAAAGATCCAAACAACTTTAACCTGACACCACAAAATACCTGATGACAGAATGGACAACACTGATTAGTAGGATAGGGGATATGCAGATGCTCAGCAAAGCACTGCCTGTCTGTTCACATCGAACGAGAGATCGGGTCGAAACCAAGAAACTACAAAAAAAAAAGAATATTTCATGCTGTGATGTCATTGCAAAGGCAGAGTAATCCTATTTTAATCGCAGTGGATTTATTAAACAGGAGCAGCAGGTTTAAATCTCGGCAGATTACACAGAGGGCCCAAGGAGATGTGGGGAGGGGGTCGGCGAGAGGCTTGCGTAACAAAGTGCACTTAAGGTGATACTGCCCATCTTTAGCTATTAAGGATTGAATTAGTAAATTAATGAATTAACGGAGCCATACAATGCATCATGGGTCATTGTAATTTCTAAACTGAATATTCCATTTGGGATATTTTCTTAAATTGAACTAAGATGAAGATATAGTGTGTACACATGGTGTCTGTTTGGAACTGCATGAATTCATCTTATAATATATATTACTGTTATGGGACAAATCTTCTTGAGACATCGGACAACCAAAATGGTTAATCCCCAATCGTGTCACATCTGGACTCAAATCAATCTCATGTGTTACATGCTTCAACCTCTAGAGGTCACTATATTATGTTTGTATTTACATAGAAGTCAATGACTAGCCTTGTTTTACTATTGGCCTTATAATTAATCTAGGCCATTATATCTAGTTCAACGAAATTATTGGAAATACCGAATTCTGAAATTTCCTGCCCAAAAAAATTAAAGGGAACATGTAATCATCATATAACACCAAGTCAATTAAACTTGAGGGATATCAATCTGTCCAGTTAGGAAGCATAAGCAATTTTAAATCAATGTCACCTGTTTTGATGCAAATTAAAGTGACAACTGGTGCACTGGAGAGGAAACAGCAAGACAACCCCCAAAAAGGGAATGGTTTTGCAGGTGGTGGCCACATAAAATTGCTCTCTCCTTATCCTTCCTGACTGATTATTCTCTAGTTTTGCGTTTTGCTAGTGTCTTTGTCACTACTGGTAGCATGAGGCGGTACCTGCAGCCCATTCAGGTTG